>JAQQPU010002194.1:19439-35579 GCA_029168905.1 Artemia sp. Kazakhstan ARC1039 | reverse complement strand
GGGGGGGGGGCAAAGTATTTGGACATTTTGAAGTCGAAAACAATTCTTACCTCATAACGTGCAGAATAATTGTACCTAACACATTTTGCATGCAGACCCGCTATTCTTTAACCCCCCCCCCCAATGTGCAAATATATAGCCCATAGCCCAAATTTGTTTATAATTTATATTTCTATCTAATAGTAATTGCTGATCGATTTGAGTTTGAATTTTAACAGGTATTTGTATCTCCTGAGCTTGAGTTTAAAATGGCCTTTACTTTTCTTTGAAAAACTTATTTTTCGGAAAGTTTCTTTAATTAATTCTGTGAAAAGAGCGTGATCATCTCAGTCAAGTATTTGGAAGGCCTATATATTTGGATTCTCAATAAATTTGAGTTTTGAGTTTTTTTTTTTATTTCCGTAGGTGGAAGAAATTTTGGTACTTGTGTATTATGCGCCATTCGCTAAAGTTCATTCTGTGTATAAAACTCAAGAACAAACCAGTTTCTTCGTTAGTTTCTTTCAGCTTAGCGCGAAACAAGACAAAGACAAGTGACAGAATAGATGGAAAATATATAATTTGGGTTATATATTTGTACATAAGGGGGGGGGGGCAAAGTATTTGGACATTTTGAAGTCGAAAACAATTCTTACCACATAACATACAGAATAATTGTACCTAACACATTTTGCATGCAGACCCGCTATTCTTTAACCCCCCCCCCCAATGTGCAAATATATAGCCCATAGCCCAAATTTGTTTATAATTTATATTTCCCATATATCCTGTCACTTGTCTTTGTCTTGTCTCGCACTCAGCTGAAAGAAACTAACGAAGAAATCGGTTTGTTCTCGAGTTTTACACAGCGTAAACTTGAGTGAGTACTTTTAAAAAGTTTGTCACTACTTTAATTAAACGAACATAATATTTCAGGAGTTGTTCTTGAAGAATTGGTACAGAATTTAAACTGTAGCGTTAAGATCGATGTATTTTGGAGGAGTAACCCCCCTCATATACGTAATAATTTCTGTTCGTTTTAAATTTTAATGTTGTTCCTTACTTTCAGTTGAAAAAACTTGTTTTTTTTATTTAATGTCTGATCATTTTCTAAATAATTCCAGGATATCTGGACACTCCTCCACGGGAAAATCCCTCCTCCCCGAGGATTTATTCTCTAGACAATTCAATCCTGGTGAAAATTTACCCCGGGCAATTACCCTTAACATTTCCACGTGTAAAATTGAGTCGGCAATGAAAAACAAAACATAACAATTTCGTATAGGAAGTCTGGAAAATTCCCCCAGTGTAAAATTTCCCCTGAAAAATTCATCCCCTGGAAACTCCCTCCCCATGGAAAATTATCAACGTGGAAAATCCCGCCAGTAGAAAATCACCCCCCCCCCCCGAAAAATGTATAGAAGTTTTTTAGTACTTTTGAAAAAAACTTCTTATTGTTCCAATTAAACGACCCTTGTGTTTCAGGAGTCGTTCTTAAAGAATTGGGGCAAAATTCAAACTTTAGCGTAAAGAGCGAGGTGTTGAGGAGGAGACAACCCCCTTCATATAAGTAATAATATCTGTTCGTTTTAAGTTTTAATATTGCTCTTTAGTTTCAGTTGAAAAAAACTTGTTTTTAATTTCTGATCGTTTTTAAATAATCCGAGGAAATCTGTCCCCACTTCCACAGTCCTACGGATTTATCCTCTATACAATTCAATCCCGGTGAAAATTTACCCAAGACAATTACCCTTAACAACTCTATGCGTAAAATTGAGATGGAAAAGAGAAAGCAAGAAATATAAAAAGAATTTTGTATACGAATTATGGCAAATTCCCCCAGTTTATAATTTCCTCTGACAAGTTCCCCCCTTGGAAATTTCTCTCCCCATGGAAAGTTCCCCCGTGAAAAAAAGCCCAACAGAAAAATCATCTTCCCACCCTAAAATGTATGAATACTTCCCAAGAACAAAAACTATGCGTTAACAATAGGAAATTTTTATAACTTAAAGACGTTTCCGCTGGGGCTCTGGGGGGGGGGGAGTGTCATGTTATATCCAAGGCATAGTTATTGGGTCTTTAATTTATGATGAGCAAAATAGCTATCTCAAAATTTTAATCGGACAATGTTGGGGAAGAAAGAGGCGGGGGAGGGGGTCTAGTTGCCCTCCAATATTTTTGGTCACTTAAAAAGGGCACTAGAACTTTTAATTTCCGTTCAAATTAGTCCTCTCACAATTTTCTAGGACCACTGGGTCGATACGATCACCCCTGCGAAAAAACAAATTAAAAAAAAAATGAACACGCATCCGTGATCTTTCTTCTGGCAAAAACTGCAAAAATACACATTTTGCAGATAGAAGCTTGAAACCTCTACAGTAGGGTTCCCTGATACGATGAATCTGTAAATGTGATTTCATTCAGATTCTATGACTTTTAGGGGGTGTTTCACCCTTTTTTCGAAAATAAGACAAATATTCTCAAGCTCGTAACTGTTGATGGGTAAGACTAAATTTAATGAAACTTGTATATTTAAAATCAGCATAAAAATACAATTCTTTTGATATTCAAAATTCCTTTTTTTTTTGTTTCGGTTACTATTGAGCCGGGTCGCTCCTTACTTACAGTTCGTTACCACGAACTGTTTGATTCGATAAAATTGTGTGATTGTAATTCGTGGTTCATTTGAAATAAAATTCAAATTTATAGTGCTCTATTTAAGCGAACAAAATATTGAGGGCTGCTAGCCCCCCTCCCAGGCTCACGTTTTCCCCAAAATTAACTTATCAAAATTTGAGATAGCTCTTTGATTCAGCGTAGATGATAGGTCCAATGGCTATGCCATTGAGGATGACGTGACCCTCCAAAGTCCATAGGGAAAGGGCTGTAAGTTACGTAATGTGCTCACTTTTCCCATTTAGGATTTGTTATTGGGGAATATACGGAATTTTCTACAGGAGGGTGGTTTTTCTACGGGGGGTATTTTCTGTGGAGAGCATTGTTTCCAGGAGGATTTTTTAGGGGAAATTTGACCTGTGATTGAGGGGGAGAAGGATGGCAATTTGAAGGCATGATTGGAAAAACACTCAGAAATTAAATACAAAAAAATAAATTTTTTCAACAGAAAGTGAGGAGCAATACTACAATTTTAAACGAATAGAAATTTTTGAAAGCTCTTGTTTTTTTAATTTAATTCTTTTTTTAAAACTTCATTTAACTATGTTGTCTCAATCAGATCATAAGGTAACTTAAAGGAAGATTATACCCAGAACAACTCAAAGGAAAAAGCTCAAAAATAAAGATTTCTGGCTACTTTCAATATAATGAATCTCTGGTGGAATGAATGTCCAGTATTTATGGATTGGTCAAATTGGCTCCTAGGTTATTTTTCGTTTCAGTCGTCCAAAAAAAAAAGTTCTCACTTTTTGATAATAGTTTTATTTTGAAGTTAAGTGATTGTGTGAAGTTAAGAATCAGTAAAAATAATTCAGCTCTAAGCAATAAAAATAAGTTAAACGTTTGCCGGGCTAGATTAGCTTCGCTATAAAGCACACTGCATAAAAAATGAATGAAATTTTTTTTTTATCATAGATAATGCTAAAAAAGATATCCCGCTGTCTCTCGAAACGAATTTTTGGCAAAAATTGACTATTTTACATGCAGAATTCGATGTATGTAGCATTTAATAAGGGCTGTTCTTTTAAAGATTTTTTTTAGGACCCTTGGCACCCTTTTATTTTTTTTTTCCCCAAATTTGGGATTCTTAATCATATCACAGAATAAGAAAGTAGCTTATAGTCTTGCGGGGGATAAATGAAGATATGTTTTCTTTTATTGTTTTCAGAGTCATTCCTAGGTTAATGGTGACTGGGGAAAAATTAATTACAGTCTAAATTAATTAATTACAAATTAAAACATTAATTACAGATTAAAAAATTAATTAAAAATAATCAAAACCCGCCCGACTCAAATATAAGCAAAAAAAGTAGAATCAAATGAAAAATTCGATCAAAGTGGGCAATCCCCCAGTCGTGCCCCCCCCCCCCCCCCACCAGGTCATCCACCAGGGGTGGATGACCCTATTGACCACCCACCCCCCTAGGAACAGCTGTCTATTATTAAATGGTTAAGTTAGCCTATCTATCTATGTAACGATCAGAAGGTTTTGCTTATCTTTTTATTTATGTTCATAATATTATGTAAAGTAATTTTCTTTTTTGAGAAACCTGTAGTAAGTTAGATTGTATGATATTAATCAACACCTTTTTTCTAGCTCGTCAGTGTTCACCCAGGGGTGGAGAGCTCACTGTTATAGTTCGGGATGACGGACGAGTTGACTTATATGGCAATGCTGCTACAGTACTCCGTGGTGAACTCGAAATATAACTTTAATCTTTGAAGGTTCGACGTACTAACATTCCTAACTACTTTGAAGTCTTATATTAACATTAAAATAATGCAATAAGATAATTCATGTTTTGCATTTATCTCCTTGAGCTTCCTCATTTGATGCATAGGTCTGTTTTGCACAAATGTCGTCTCCAAAAAAAAAAGACTCCAGTGAGGATGTAGAGGAGCAGTGGCATAGTCAAAGAGAGTCTAAGTCACCCTCCAAAATAGAATCATATTTCGATATCGGCTAATGAATATTAATTAAAAGACCTATATTTTCAGACGGATGTGAAGATACAATATTCGAATTACCGTTTGGAAGATTTCTCACGCTAAAAAGATGGTCATCCTTATTATCTTTAATCAGAGGCAGCGCAATAGCGCTGCCTAAGCAGGCAGTGCAATAGTGTTAATGTTGCTCTTCACTTTTATTGGAAAAAAATATGTCTAATGAGAAACAACGCTATTGCGTTGCCAATGGTAAAGAGCCATACGCCTTCAATGTTTTATTAACACTTGTTTTTTTTCCCCAGAGGTACTTCATATGGAAAAGGTGGTCTTATAAGCTTTGGAGGGGGCTCATTTGATTGGAAATCGAGAGTTCTATTGTGCTTTTTAAGAATAAAAAGTGATCGAAGGGCAACTACCCCCTCCCCCACTCTATTTTCCCCAAATACATCCGATTAAAATTTTGAGATAGTCATTTCTTTTTCTAAATAGTTCAAAGGCCAAAAAACTATGCCTCCGGAGTTGACAACCCCCCTAGCTCCCAGGCAAAGGCTGCTCATTGTTAATATATAAGGTTTTTATAGAAGGGGCCCTTTCAATTGGAAATCGAAAGTTTTAGTCCCATATTTAAGAGCCAAAAGTGATTGAACGGCAACCATATTATTAAATATTAGGTTTTAAGACAGTAGGATAGTGAAGAGGCATAAAGCTTCAATGTTTTGTAATTGTTTTTTCAGAGGCAATCCCTGGGAGGAGTGGTCGTATAAACTTTGGAGAGGGCTCATTCTATTGACAATTTGAAGTTGTAGTGCCCTTTTTAAGTCAAATATGATCAACCCTCCTCCACGCCCTCTTTTCCCCAATGCATCCAATCAAAATTTAGAGATAGCCATTATGTTAAAAAAATTCCAAAGTTCAAACAGCTATGCCCCCGGGGTTGACCCCCCACAGCCCCCGGGGCAAGGGCTGTAAGTTATACTATCTGCCAATCATAAACACATAAGGTTTTTATGGAAGGGGTAGTATAACTTTGGAAGGGCCCTTTCGATTGGAAATCGAAAGTTCTAGTGCCATATTTAAGAGCCAAAAGTGATTGGAGGGCAACTATATTGTTAAAGGTTTTTAGACAGTAAGATGGTAAAGAGGCATAAGGCTTCTATGTTTTGTAATTACTTTTTTGCAGAGGCAACCGTCGGGAAGAGTGGTCGCATAAACTTTGGAGAGGGCTCATTTTATTGGAAATTTGAAGTTATAGAGCACCTTTTTAAAGTCAAGTATGATCAACTTTCCTCCACTTCCTCTTTTCCCCAATGCATCCAATCAAAATTTAGAGACAGCCATTTTGTTAAAATTTTTCCAAAGTTCAAATAACTGTGCCTCCTGGGTTGACAAACCCCCCCCCCACAGCCCCGGGGCGAGGGTTGTGATTTCTGTTCGTTTTAAGCTTGATTTGCATATTCAACTCAAGTTTCGCTCGTTTTCAGATTTATTCATTCGTTTATATTAGTACCTTTTATGTTTTTTGCTATGATTGTTTATCTAATTTTCATTCGTTTTGGGCTTTATTTATTCTTTTAAACAGTTCGTGGTAACGAACTAAGAATTAGATTTTTATGCTGATTTTAAATATATAAGTTTCATTAAGTTTAGTCTTACCCATCAAAGGTTACGAGCCTGAGAAAATTTGCCTGATTTTCGAAAAAAGGGAGAAACTCCTCCTAAAAGTCATAGACTCTTAATGAAAATTACACAATCAGATTCAGCGTATCAGAAAACCCTAGTGTAGTGGTTTCAAGCTCCTATCTTCAAAAATGTGGAATTTAAACGAGCTATCTCAAGAGTTTTGATAGGACGATTTTGGGAAAAAAGTGGTATGGGAGGGGGCCTAGTTGCGCCTCAATTTTTTTTCACTCAAAAAGGGCACTAGAACTTTTAATTTGTTAGGATGAGCCCTCTCCCGATGCTCTAGGCCCACTGGGTCGATACGATCACCCCTGGAAAAAAAAACAACAAATAAACAAGCATCCGGGTTGCTTCTTTCTCAACACCTCGCTCTTTACGCTAAAGTTTAAATTTTGTCCCAATTATTTAAAAACGACTCCTGAAACACAAGGGATGTTTATTTAGAACAATCAGTAATTTTTTTAAGAATGGCGAACAACTTTAGCGCGAAGAGCGAGAAGGGGCAATCCCCCTCATATGCGTAATAATTTCTGTTCATTTTAAGTTTTAATGTTGCTCCTTACTTTCAGTTGAAAACTTGTTTTTTTTTATTTAATAATGTAATTGTAAGTTCTGGTCCAAATAATAAGTTTAATACTAATTACTTTTCTTTGAAAAACTTCTTTTTCGTATTTTTTTTTTAAATGAATTGATTGAAAAAGAGGGCAATTGTGATCCTGGTTCTCCAAAAAGGCTTAAGGTATTAGGTGAAACTCAAAGGAAGTATACCTTAAGGCTTAAGGCATAAGGTGAAACTCAAAACAAACGTAGAGTGGGATGCAGAACACATTACGTGCTTGCTGGTTATGGAAAGAGAATATCAGCAATATCTAAGGAACGGCCGGGGGTATTAAATTAAAACTTTCAAGGTATGTTGAATAGATTGGATGACAACCCCCCCCCCACACACACACACACACATACTTCATGCTCTCACAGCCATATCTAAGGAACGGCTTAGGGTATTAAGTTAAAACTTCAAAGGCATGTTAAGAGAGATGTGGAAAAAGGAAAGGAGGGCAATCAGCCTCTCCTCTCCCTTTTTTAGATAACCCCCTTACAAGGCCATACCCAGGATTTTTTGGAGGGGGTTTTACTCATTTTTTTTCGGGGGGGGGGGTTACAAAAAAACCTCAAAAACGCAGGCAAAATTTGTTTATGTCCATTTTTGTTACGTTCTTAAACATTTCGGGGGAGGGGGGGGGTCAAGCCCCATACCCCCCCCCCCGGAGATGGCCTTGCCCCCTTAACAATGATAAAAATTTTACTCAAATTAGTCATAAGGACTAATATGTGTCCTCCGGGGATGCCATGCCCCCGCAGCCCCCGGGACAAGGATTGTAAATTATCCAATTTATCCAGTTTTAGCACGCAGGATTTATCATTAGGGAAGGGGGGAATGTTGATCCTGATGTGTTAAAGAAGACTAAGGGTATTGAGGTGAAATTTCAGGGAATATTGAGGGCTATTTAGAGCTAAATCGAAGAAACTATCTGCATCTAAGTTATCAAAAATGCATATCTGCAATACCTTAGAAACAGGTTAGGGTATTAACTTGAAACTTTCAGGGTCACTACTACTACAACTGCTGTGGCTGCAAGTGTGACTGGTTTCGACTGTGGCAAAACTATTTTTAACTGCTACAGCTTGTGACTGCTTGTAATTGGTAATAAATCTACTTGTGACTACTTACATGGAACGTTGAACAAAATCTAAAACATGCTTTATGCATGTTGATTATAAAAAGGGCGCATCAGCATTATCCCAAGAACGGTTGCGGGCATTAGGTTGGAGCTTTCAGGGCACATTGAACAGTGTTTGAACCATCAAGGAATAATGAGGGGGGGGGGTCCGAAATATATAAAAAAAACACTAAACTCAAAACAACCAGAAATTACTATTATAGAATAAATGAAACCTAAAACATTAAAATAAGCGATCATAGCAAAGATAGAGAGAGCAGGTGCTAATATGGACGAATAAATAAATCTTAAAACGATTAAAGAATTAAATTTAACATTCAAGTGAAACTTCAAACGAACAAAAATTACTACAAACAAGGAGTTTGGCAACTGTCTATTCCCCCCTTCCCTAAAAGTCAAAATTCCAAGCACTTACTGAGTCACCTTCCCTTTGGAGCACCCCCCCCACCCTCTAGGCCAACCAGCATGTCTTAATCAGCACACACTGGTGGATAGGGGAACGTCAAACAGATACGAAGGGTACCTCCATTGAGTAGGAGGGGGACCTAGTCCCTGGGGGTTCATAATAGTAACTGAGACACCCTCGCCTGGGGACCGTAAATATAGGCGCAGGAGGATTGAGGTCTCTTGGATGTATGCTCAGCGGGGCCCACCGGCGTCCAGACATGTCCCAAGAATCACAAACCTTCTCCCAGCAATGAGTTAATTGTATAGTGAAGCAGACCAACATTGTGGAAGAACCATTTATGGGAGAACAACTGCAGCAGGGCGTAGGATCCAGACTTAGGGGCCCCGGCCTTTGCGAGGTAATGGTACTCGTCCGAAGCTAGTCCCCATGAAAATTGGTGCATGAAGAAAAACTTCCACGAGCCTCAAATATCCGGATAGCCACCAGACGACCGGATGCACCTAGGCACGGTTAGCAGCCCTCCTCCTGAAAATCATATTGCTAGGGATGGAATCAGAAATTTAGCTTTGAATGTACTTTCTCAAACCCCTCTTTAATCCCAGACAGCCCAAGGACTTTTCCCTCTGAACATTGTTGACCAAGGAGGTATTAATGTAGCCACCTGGAACGTTCTGACGCTGAACCAACCCGGCTCTAAGCTTCTTTTACCCAAAGAACTAAAAAAAAAAATAAAGTGGCAAAAGATGGAGTTACTGAAACATATCTCCCTGGTAATGGTGAAGAGGACATTGACGAAGGGTGCGCGCTGCTCTGATCAGGTGGCAGTCAGAAAGGGATAGGCGTTGGCATAATACTGAATGGTGCCGTACGCAAGACCATACCGTTCGCACCAGTAACATCAAGGCTCCTGAAAGCAATGCTAGATGGGACACATGGAAAAATAACCATCATCACCTATTACACCCCCACAAATGAAGCTGAGGAAAAATAAAGGAACGAGATCTGTACCCTATTAAGTTGTGAGCTCTCGTTGGTACCTCCCCATCACTACTTCATCCTACTAGGAAATATGAATGCTAGTTTTTCAAATGAGTGTCGCAGGTGAGATTTCCCCGTTGGACCCGTAACAGTAGATTGCCCAAATGACAATGGAGAGCGATTGCTGAACACTTGGTTCGAGAGATCTGACACCTGACATAGCAATAATGGGTCAACGAAGAATATGTTCCAATACATCATCATACGTCGGTGATGGCCGTCGTCTATACATAATTGTCGCACCTATCGATACGCCGAACTCGGGAGCACCGACCATCGGCTGGTTGCAGCCAAAATTACTCTTTGCCTGAAAGTTACAAAAATGGCAAATCCTCATGAAAAAATGACACCTATCACATCCAACGGGACCCCGCTCTAACTAAGCGGTATCAAGTGGAAATATTCAACAGATTCGAGCTCCTTGAGCAGTGAGACGATAGTGAAGGTGCATTAAAGTCTTCAAAGATAATACTCTTGCAGTGGCAACTGCTGCTGGAATGAAGCAGTGTAAGAAAAAAGACTGGATCAGCAGCGAGTCCCTCGCCATCATAGATTGCATCCGAGAAGCCTGCTTTCGTGGGGACATGACAGCATGTAGGTAATTAAACAAAGAGAGTAACACAATGCTGCACAAATAACACAAGACCTTTATTGCTGGCAAGGCCTACGAGCTTTCAAGAGGCAGTGAGAAAAAGGACATAGAAGATGAAGGGCATAGGACAAAAGGACATTGGACATACAAGATCCTTCGTGAGCACTCAGGTCAACACAATCAAATTAGGACGTATATCCGAAATACCAACGGCGAAAAAAATTACGACCAACGTAGCGTGACAATATCAATTAACTACAACACTATTGCAATTCAGTTGAACTGATATCAAGTATTTGAACAACAAACCGCATTGGTATATGTGTTTTGCATGGCTTGCGTTTTATGGCTAGTAAATTGCCTTAACCGTGATTCATTGAGTTTCAATCAATTACGGGTTTCAAAAGGTTCTTTTTCTGATTATAAAATAATATATTATAGCATTTACCCAAAAATATAAATACAGAACCCTTGAACGTTCACTGTCAAAACAAAACCAAATTGGATGCATAAAAACTATAACTACTATTTGAACAATGGCATTGTACTGAATTTCTTGCGATGAGCAATTTTACTGAAGCCGCACTTTCAACATTCCTGGATTTGCTTCTTCAAATCTAGAAAATACAAAAAAAAAATACAATGTAAATATTTTTAGACCTGACTGCTTTTTCATTTACAGAATTTAAGAGAGAAAAAACGAGTATAATTTAAATAAAACAGTGATACAAAAAAATAAATAAATAAAAAATCCGAATAATTCGACTCCACATCCGAGAGCCTTTATCAAGGTGAAAAAGGGGAAAAAGTCAGATTAAATCAAACGCGCCATATAAAGAAAAATATATAAAAAAATACAAAAAAAAGAAAACACAAAAAACAACATATTAATAATACTCACATTAATACAGTTTTAGTACTACATTGTAGTATTAACAATACCGTTACTCACACGGAATATTAGTATTAAAAGAGATGGGGAGGAATATAGATTAAATCTAATTTAGAATAGCTTAATTAAGGGCTACCCCTTAATTAAGAGTAATGTGTTACATAAGAAAATATTTCTTAGATCACACTGCTTTCCATTTACAAAAATTTGGAGAGAGAAAACTGGTTTGATTAAAATAAAGCAATGGAAAAACAGAAGATAAAAAAATTAAATAATTTCAACGGAAAAAAATAATTGAAGGAAAAGAAACAATTTTTCAAATTAACTCATCTAAAAAAACGACAACCAAATACATAAACAAATAACAACAACAACAAAAAACAAACAAATAAATACAACTCACATTTTAAACACTTCCGGACCTGCAAAAAACTGTAATTTTCTCACTAATCATAGTTCGGTGAATTACGAACAAATAAGCGTTCAATTGGGGATAAGTCCACTTATTAAACAGTGAAAACAGATACAAAAGTCTGTCATATAAGAAAGTCAAGTCAAAAAGATCTTTCGATTACATGTGCAGCGATCGTCATCAGTATTTCTGCTGATAACGGTCGTTCTATATGTGGTCGAAATATCCAGACTTTTGTATCTGTTTTCACTGTCTAATAAATGAACTTATTACCATTTTAACGTTCATTTGTTTGTCATAGAAAGGCAGTGTGGTATCGGAAAAAATACCTGATTTAAGGTGTTACGTCGAAAGGAAGTTCGGTAAAAGTTTATCAAATTAATTACCAACAAAATTTGGTAAATTTTTAGCTCGAAAAGAGATCCAAAAAAATAAACACGACCAAGTGTTTGTGTTCTTGAATGTAGGAATAAATCCAAGAAATATATAAAGGCCACATTTCACCAGCGAAGTAATGAGAATTCTACTATCCTTCTATAGCGAACATCCTTTATATACTTGGATTTACATCCTTTGTGACTGCACAAAGGATATAAGGGAGGGGCCCATGGTGCAGCATCCAGTCCCAAATAATCATGATTTTCATAATTTTCCACGAAATTCCTAAAAACACTCATATCCAATAATTCTCGTGCAATTCACCTATTTTGAAATGTTTGTATGACGCCCCCCCCCTCCCTTTTAAAATGAATAGCCTTTCTAAACAGATATTTGCTTATTACGCTGACGAGATTCTGTATACGTTTTTCTTTTTTTTTCTGTATCAAATTATCTTATTTCTTGCCCAAGTAACTATTTTCTTATAAGACAAAGCTTCTTGCTAACTAGAAAGAAAATGTAGAGCGCAGAGAACAATTAACAATTTACAAAATTAACAATAACAATTTAACAACAACAGTAAACAATTTAAAGGCATTAGATTGTACTGACTTACCTGATTACCTGACTTACCTGATTTTTTTCTGTTTTAGATAAGCCTCAACAGCTGGCTTGATCCTGGATATTCCATTTATGCTCTTTAGTCCTCTTCCGGTAATAACATGGAGAAAACCTCCTTTTGCTCTTTCGTCACCTAAAAGTATAGTGACAAAAATTAAATACGAATTTGGTACCTTAAAGATTTTCCCCCAGTCCCCAGAGGATAACTTTTCATAGATAAAGGGAAGATAGGCAACTACCTAAACTGCAACACTAAAACACCTATTGTGTTTTACAACTATAAAAAAGAAAACTAATTACTGCCCAGCCCTAGTTCACTCTAAGTTGGTCATCCCACACGTGACAACTCTGCTTTCTTTACCTTCGCCTACATATTGAAAAGAAGTACCTGGAAAAATATATATTCAACAGTTTAATGTAGGCTAGGAAGACAAAAAAGAGTGCCAAATGCTAGATAGCGTTGTTTCTTTTGGTTACTAGTCCCAGCTTATGCTCTTATAAGTTTCATATGCTACTCGGATGTAGCCAAGCAGTATGGAAAATTAATAAGAGAGCAGACTCAAGTTTGCCCTTCGCGGCGGTAAATGGATGGAACTTCCCCCGACCCTATCAACATAGGATAGCTGAAGCTTGTGTTAAGTTAAGTGAAAAAAGTCATTTCAATATAGGAACTTTCAAACTTTAACTGTTTCGCTGCAAGACAGCTGACACTTTCAGTTGAATATTGTATTTTCTCTTATAATTGGATTTTAAAAACCTGGTTTCTTAGAAATAACATTAAAAAGGTTAAATCTAGCGTCTAAACAAGGTTTCAGAGCTCAAATCTGAAATGAATTTTATTTAGATAATCCGTAAATTTCTACTTTGGTCTTAAGAGGTTTTCCAATGGAATTTTTTTTTATTTGCACGCAAGGGGTATTCGGGGAATCTTCCCTGGATATATCCGAATTATCCCTTGAAAAATTTTGGGGCTATAGACACCCCTTTCGATTTTAGATACCCCGGAAGAATCCTGTGCTGCAGCCAAGTTTCATTTAGTAGATTTAAGCCCCGCAAAAACCCAGCATAAGCTGAAATTCCATTCAAATTTGATGTGAAAAAAAAAAAAAAATGAAAATCCTGAAAGTTAATTTTGGGACTTGATAATATCTTTGTCATTTAAGGTTTCTTAACTGCTTACTAAGTATGAATGGTGATTTAATGGTGGACTTGTCCTTGTGACGGTGAACACCGTGGTTCATACTTTAGTCAAACTTTCTATTGTATCAAAAGAGTTATGATTCATACACAGATATAAATAAGATATTACTCTTTGTAAAAGCATAAACGTCAGTCAAGAGTTTCATGATGTGCCTGTAACAGAAACCCCGTTGAACTCAATCTTTTTCCATCAACCCTCGTTCAACTCAACTTCAATTAAGCTCAAGCCATGTTTAACTGAAAGCCTAATTAACTGAACCCCATTCAACTCAATCTCCATACAAATCAACCCCCTACGCAATTAACCACGTGAGACTTAACCGTTATGCAACTCGTCTCCCATTCAATTGAACCCCATGCAACTTAACCCCATTCAAAACTACCCCCGTTTAACTCAACCTCATTGAACTCAATTCCATTAAACTAAACTCCCATGCAACTCAAACCCCAGTCCCTTCAACACAAAACAACTGAAACAGCGTTTAAACTAAACCCCCGTTCAATTCGAACCCATACAACTAAACCTTCATTTGCATGTGTAGCTGATTACACGTTAGGTTTGATTGAATTGAATGTGGTTGAGTCGAATAGGGGTCGAATTGAATAACGGCCGAGTTTTATTAGGTTCAGTTAAATGATGGTTGCATTGCACAGGAATGCAGTCTGAGATGAAAACAGTTCAGTAGCAAGGGTGGTTAAGCGAAAAGCGGGTTGAATTACACGGGAAGTTGAGATGCACGAGGGTTTAGTTGAATGGGGTAGAGTTAAATGTGCTTGATTTGAACAGGGTTCAGTCCTACGAGAACAGCATTTTGAACATCAAATCGCAGCTTGTATACTTCCTTCTACCTCTAAGCTATAAACTGTACTATTGGTTCTGACACCCTAGCCCTAAATTACAATTAAATTCAGGTTTAGAAGTAGAACAGGTAAATTCGGAACTGTTATTTTTTATTTAAGGTTTCAAGACCATATCAGGGACTTCAGATTTGTTTTATATCTTTAATTGGTTATTTAAAGAAACTCAACCATTGTATGAAGTCATTGAACTTGATTAATTGCTTTACATTAATGATTTAATATTGATCCATACTAGACTCCCCATAGCATAGATGATCCCATTGAAGGGTGTCACAGTCCCCCTCATAGTTAAAACGTCGTCTAGTTCAAATTTGATTTATGATACGTAATATCTAACTCCACACCAATCAAAGAACGTTTACGAAAACGGAAGTTAACAAATTAACCATTTATATATTTAGATATCTTGTTGTTGATGTTAGGATAAATAAAACAAAAACACTACTCGAGTTTCCAATTGTTTTCAGCCATGCGCAAATGACGCACTGGCTTTTAGAGGTTGTTTATCAGATTGTCCAAATGTAGGGCAAAAAATTTATTTTTTTCGTCCCATATTCTTGCTTTGTTACACCGTGCTTATATTCTTATTTTCTGTTTTTGGTAAATATCTTAATAACTTTGAACAATGACGAGGGCCATAGTAACTCTTGCTCATAGACCGTGCTTATCCAGTGTTGTGTCAGAAATTATTAACTTATTCGTTGGGGACGAAATTGCATCTCTAAATTTGTCAACTCTTTTATATTATATACATGCATAAATTTTATTCAAAGGAGCATATAAGAAGAATTAACATTTTATTCAGATTACCAATAACTTAAGTTACTGAAATTAAAACAAAAACTGAAATTATTGTTCGAATTTAACCATGTTTATCACTCCAGCTGTCCAGATAATTGATGCTCTGCTTGGCAATACGCTGCCACAGTTTCAATTTCAGCTATCGCAACGTTGGGCAACTGGCCTGCTACTTGTCCCTGTACAAAGGTCCAGCAGCGGAATTGTCGATCCATCGCCCTATTCAGCAACATCATTAGCTCTTGAAGGGTGTTATTCCTTATCCTTATGATTGTGTTACGTGACCAATACATCGAAGAATCTTTTGGTGATTATATGTGATTCTTTCAACTCTCCAACCCATAAATCCGTAGAGAGTTATGGGTTGGAGGGACTATTTGGTGATTTTGGTGATTCTTTTGGTATTGAATGTTACTAACAATATACCTAACATTGCTTCAGACAAAAAAAAGACCGTCAAAGGATTTGAGTCACCCTAGGGTTAGCGACGGTTGAGATTTGAGTGACCTTAGGGTTATCGAGGGTAGGGTTGGAGGGTTCAGGGTTCGGAATACCCTGAAATTTATGGGGGGAATTTGAGTTCAACTCATTCTGTGGCAACGAATTCCACCGAAAAGCTTTGTTTTTAGACTATTAATTACAAATAATATTTTTGTTGTTGTTTACCATAGAGTGTAAAATTAGGTCATAGAATGACTCGTTATCGATTTAAGAAACTGGGAAACACCGTGAAGAGCTTCAGAAAATCTGAAAAAAAGGGAATTAAAATATTTAAAGCCGAACTGGCCAGCTGTGACAAAACAAAGAAATAAATCTGGGACGACAAACGGGGCTATGGCCCGTATGAAAAAGGCCCGTGTGGCCCATATGGCATACTAGCCATAGAACCGTTTGTCGTTCCCAGATTTATCTATT
>JAQQPU010002193.1:42936-61030 GCA_029168905.1 Artemia sp. Kazakhstan ARC1039 | reverse complement strand
ATATAGTGTGTGTGTGTGTGTGACAATTTCGTAATGATTAAGTTTCCAATTCTAAAAAGAATATATTCGTTGTACCATTGGAACTTTTTCTTATTCTTAAAGTCTTCTAATTCGTTATTCTCCTAGCTTTGAAGAATTGGACCAACTCAATAATTAACTTTGACTAACTATTTGGATCAATCAATAAGAAAAGAGAAAAAAATACAGGCGTCTCATTAACATCAAGCCATCCATGTGTTTTATAATAGTCACGTTGATTCTTAAAAGCTGTTCCAGAGATGAGTATCCTTAGGACGAGATGCTCATTTCTAGGAAGAGCCCAATTTTATTGGAAAATAATGCCAAATTCCATTTTCCAGGATTTGGCAGAAGCAAGCCAGTTTCCAGTCAATATTCTCGTGATTGGAACAAACAGGAATGAACTCCACACCTCCAGAGCGACACTGTACCAGTCTCTACAAACTTCTCGGTCTAAATTGTGCAAATAGAGGTGAAGAATTGACCAAGTCAATTCCTACCAACTCTTATACATATCAAACTGAAGTCCGTTGCAACGATAAAGGGCGCACAGAAATAATTGTCACATCTTTGCCAAGTTCTGGTGTTGTCACCTCAGCACCAAAACCAATTACGACAATGCCCAAGATGCTAAATTTTGAAAAAGCAATGATAGTTAAGCAATTCTTAGCTAGTGCAGGGGACCCCGAAGGGAAAACAAGCTACAAACTTGCAAATAACCCTGAAGATTTTGATTTTGGATTTGAATCTCCTCCAGAATTAGCACAGGTGAGTATATTTTTTTTAAGTACGTGTCACTTTATTCCAAGCTACGTTTCAAACTGTTTTCAGGGATGTTCCATTTTGAATATTGTTGCACACAATCCTCTCCCTCTCATTCTATGGAACAGAATGCAAGATAAATACGTCAAAATACACTTTACATATCTTTATAATAAAAACTCTACGTTCAACGCAAGAACATTTTCGACGACCATAGACGTCAAGAACTTCAGGTTTTTAGGTAAAGTTCAAATTTGTGCTCGTATTTTCGTATTCGCTCATATTCGTAGATCCAACGAAGAAACTTGTATTTTCAAGTATTCTCACAAAAATGTCCATGAGCTGTCAGAAGCAGAGCAGACTGCAATTCACACTACTTTACTGTGTTAACACATACTTTTCTTGTTAACATCGTTGTTATCTCAACATGGATGCTATTTAAAGGAGGGCCAGGAGGCTATGAAAACCCTAAGTCTCAAAAGAGATTCTAGCTTGTCAAAAGTGAAAGATTCAAAAGATAATAGTGTGAAAACAGGTTATTTTCTGTGGTTTGTATATCCTCACCCCCTCTTGCCAAAGCCTTGGCTTTCAATCCCCCGAAGAAAACTGAACAGGTGCTGCGTTTTCCACCAAGTTTTGGTTCTAACTTGATGCTTTTAAGGGCTGGATAGACGTTGCGTTTTCTTTCAGTGTTAGTATGTAGTCAGTTTTGTACTTTCTTGGATGCTCTTCCGATTTTGGTACACACCATGTTTTTCTACCAATTACTATAGAAGCTTTCACTCATATAAAAATGATTGTTTTTCAAACTTCAGGAAGCTTCTACTGGAGAGAAGACTAATATATTGCAAATATTTTTTTTTGTCAGGTCAACCATTTATTATTCCATAGACATGCATATATATTTGACCACAGTGGAGTAATTTCGTCAAAATTCTAGGGGGGAGGGGCAACGTTGGAGTCAATTTGTCCAAGTCAAGTGAAAATGACGGTGAAAACTGAAAAATGAGCCATATAGTACCATAAAGGTAAAGATATACGAAAGAAAACTGACCCGTTTCAGCGGATGCTTGAATTATGCAGGCTTTTCTTAGTTTTTAGAAGATTTTTAAAGAAACTAAATTTCAGTTGGGGGAGGGCAAACTGGGGTCTAGGGGAAGCCGAGATCTGGGAGGGGCAGCTTCCCCCTGCCCCATAGTAAATTATGCCCGTTTTTATAATTAAGCCTATGGAAAGGAAAGCCAAGGAGAAACTTACAGATAGGTCATTGGAAGATATGGTCAAGAATGTGGAAAATGTGTATAATTCAGACAGAAAATGTATATAATTTAAAGTAGAAAATGTAGCACTTTTTCTTTGTCCATTATCCCAAAAATAGAAGTAGATACGGCGTTGCGGTAGATACAACCATGGTTCACTTTTTACTTGATTGCAGAGACTGGTGCAATCTCAGTGAGTTAGAAAACAATAGTCAGTCCTGACCAGCACCAGTTACAAATGGAACGGATCCTAAATTAGTAATGAAGGGATATTAAGAAGAAATGGGAAAAATGTTTTGAACCTTTACAGAATTTAGGAAATGATAATGAAAATAGTGAGAGAAATGTTTGATAATTTCAGAATGTTTGATAATTTTGAAGTGAAGGAAGATTAATTTGGTAAGCAGGAGTTATAGATGGCACTGAAAGGATTAAAAGGAATAAGGCAATAGGTACTGGTAATATGATAAATGAGCTTCGGAAATATGGTGGTAACGAGGTTAGGGATAAATTAATTAAAATTATGAATGCGAGTTTATAGGAAACCAATGTTTCCCTAAGTGGTTTTAGGAAAACTACCGTAACCAATTTAAAAGAAATGCGATTCAGAAGGAATGTATTAATTATAGGGTCATTAGCGTGAATTCGGTACGAGGCAAACCCCACGTAGCATGATGATAGTTATTAGACAAAGAGGTGCTACTGATAGTCATGTGAGAGGTGATTTGAGGAAAGGGAGAGGATGTGAAGACCAGCTTTTCACCCTTAGATTAATAGTTGAGAACTTTATGAATTATTAGAACCCTTTAGTGCTCAGCTTTAGAGATTATAGGACAATCAGCTAATGAAAAATCTTAGTGAAGGTTTTATCCTTATATAGTATCCCAAATAAGTAAGAGTGATTAGTTCAATGTAAAAAAAAAATATGTCTGGGCTATTCCGAAATATTCCAAGTATGGTAAATCCCTTTTTTGTCTCGGCGGTTAGTTTTTTTGCCTGTATGTTTCAAGAAAACTTAGCTCTTTTGCCCCAAATCATTGTGCAGCTTAGACTTAGCTTGTTTTTGCACTTAGATTGAGAGTCCTAAATGATTCAAGTCTAAACAAGGTGCAAGCTGCACATGTCTAAATTTTCAGTAAAAGTTGGAAGTGAAGAAGTAGGAAAGATTGGAGGTGGCATGGGTCAAATTTGTTTACTTCCAATCATGCATCCAAATAATTAGCTTTTTATGCTGATTCCAAATATGTATGTTTAATGTTACCCATCAAAAGCTACAAAGCTGAGAAAATGTTTGAAAAGGGAGGGCCTTGAAAAAGGCCTCATTTTTGAAAAGGGAGAGTAGCACCCCTAAAATGTCAAGTGATCTTTATGAAAATCACACCAGATTCAGCACAGAGCACAGATTCACATGTCAGATTCAGCATATCAGAGATCCCTACTATAGAGGTTTCAAGCTCCTATGTACCAAAATGTGGAATCTTGAATTTTTTACCAGAAGAAAGATCATGTGAGCGTTGTGATTTTAATTTATTTTACTTTTTCCCAGGGGTGATCGTATCGAGCCAGTGATCCTAGAAGATTTATAAGGGATTATTTGATCAGAAGTCAAAAGGTCAAGTGGCCTTTTTAAGTGACCAAACAGATTTGGAGGCAACTAACCCACCTCACACGCACCTGTTTTCCTCACAGACATCTGATCAAAATTTTGAGATAGCCCTTTGATTCGGCATAGTTGACAGGTAACATGACCCCCACATTCCCTGAGAAAAAATTTCCGCGGGGAGAAGAGTTTCCAGGGGGATTTCCAGGGGAAATTCTCCACGGGGGAGGCTGGCACTTCCTCATCCCTTGCTCTTTACAATAAAGCCTTAAAGTTCTTTAAAAATTCAACGGTCCTTGGGTTTCAAAAGTCGTTCATAAAGAATTGGGAGAAAAAGTCAAATTTTAGCATAAAGAGCGTGGGACGAGGAAGGGACAGTCCCCCTCATTCACGGAATAATTTCTATTTGTTTTAAATTTCAATGTTGCTCCTTGCTTTCAGTTGTAAAAAATTCTTTTTTAAAATTTAATTTCAGACAATACTTCAAATTATTCCGGGAAATCCCCCTCCTCCTGTGTAAAGTTCCGACGGAAAATATCTCCCGGAAACTTTCTTCCACGAGGAAAATTATTCACCTGGAAAATCCCCCCTCGGAAAGTTCCCCCCGAACAATTTCCATATTTTTCCCAATAATAATTATTGTATGCAAACAATGGGCAATTTGCATAACTTATAGCCCTTTCCCCAGGGGCCGAAAGGGGGTCATGCCATCCCCAGAGGTATAATTATTGGACCTTATAACTATGCTGAACCAAAATGTTATCTCAAAATTTCGATCGTATGTCTTGGAGAAAAAGAGACGTGGGAGGGACCTGATCATCTAAAACTATTGGTTTGATACTATCACCCCCGGAAAATAAAAGAACAAAATAAACACTTACTTCTCTTCTGACAAAAAATACAATATTCCACGTTTTTGTAGATAGGAGATTGGACTTCTGCAGTTGGGTTTTCTGATATGTTGAATGTGATGGTGTGATTTTCATTAAGATCGCTTTTGTGGTCATTTCTCCCTTTTTTGAAAATCAGGCAAATTTTCTCAGGCTTGCAGCTTTTGATGGGTAACACTAAACTGAATCAATTTTGTATATTTGGAATCAGCATAAAAAGCCAATTCTTTGGATGCGATAATTGTTATCAGAATTTCGTCCTTAAAGTTTCGGTTACTATTGTGCCAAATTGCTCTTTACTTACAGTTTATTACCACGAACTGTTTGATTGTTGGTAGTTAACCACTTTTATTATGACAAATCAAGGATTTTTTTAGTTACAACTTCCCTTTGTCGATATGGAAATTTGGTTGTTAAATTTTCTTATTCTAATCTTCTTTTCTAAAAACAAAATTCTGTAGAAGCAAACTTCTTTTGTGGTCAAAGTTCAAGGCTGGGGGCCTAAATGATACAACTGTATTTCACAATAGTATTAGCTGAGGCAAAGATACTTTTAGCTGAATTGAACTATTTCCACGATATATTCCACGACATACTCCTCGGCCCAATCTCTATGTACTCGCTTCATTTTTTCAGCGGGAACTAGATGAAGATCCCTTCTACCTGACACCAAAGTACGGGGGGATGGTTGATGTTGTCGACTATGATCTGCCAGTGGTAGGCTCTTCTTCAATCTACAGCCAATCCTTATCCCAAAAATACCCTTGTCAATGGAAGCTACCCAAGGATCCAGTTCATTTTTGAAGGTCTGTCAGAGATTCTTTCACTTGGGCCTAAGTCCCCGTTGTCAAGTAGGAAGGGGGTTCCATTCCGATTTCTCACGTGGGTGATGTCCACGATATCCCATCGTGGGATATAGTGCCGATCGATCGTCATAGTGTGCGTTCAAGGAAATCCAGCTGTTTTTTTGGTATGACTACCGAGAGAGGGTCTGTTTCAGTGTTTCCATTCTAGGGATTTCCCCCTAAAATGGGGATTTTTTAGATGTTTTGGAGGCAAACTTTTTCATTTAGGAATTTTGTGATTCTTAGGGATTTTTACCAGTCTTCAGAATGTTTTAAGGAATTTCTACAGTTCCGGCCCTAGAAAATCCTCTTTCGTCCTGAAAAAGGAATAAGACTGAAGTAATTTTTCGTCCTATTTTTCCAGAAGGCTGATTGTCTGGATAGTCGATTCGGAAGCGTATTACGTTTGAATGTTTGCCTATGCTGGATTGAGCCTTCTAGCAGTCTAGGAGACGACGAAAACAATTAAATTGACCTAGAAGTCTTGAGAAGAGGGGTCCAAAATTCTTTTAACACTACTAATAGTTTGAAGAAAACCTCGTAAAAGTGCAGATTAGGGACCCCTGCAGTCAAATGTAATGCTCAATTAAACCAGGACATTCAGTAATAAATTAATTTTTTATATCCTGCTTCCACTGGACAGTCCTCTGCACGTTTAGAGCCCAATAGTCTGAGTAGTATATACTCAACAAATAAGATGTTTTTATCAGGAGTCCTTTTTCCTGCCCTTTTCTGCACCTTTACCGAAAACTTGGTTAGTTATCCAGATAAGAGAAATTTTCATGTTATTTTCATATAACTTCTCTGCTTCCTCCTGTTTCCACAGCCTTCCGCCCTCTTTTTCTGATTCTTCATAATTGAACTGCAATTGGTAGCTACCCCCACATGACACCAAAAATTGTAAAAAAAAAAAATCGGGGTACCAGATGATCTGCGACCTTGTATTGCTCATTTCAAACATTTATTTTTTCCATAGGACCATGAATTTCTTGTCAATAAGGAATATTTCCATTTATGGTGATTGAAAGCGAGTTGATAATCATTGACAGCCCCCTGCCTGTTGTAGCATATACTTGTAAACTTGTCATACCAAACTAGGTTACATTACTTTGCTTAAAAAAACAACTTCAGAAAAGAAAAAATGGATCAGCTACTAAATGTAAAAAGCTACCAAAAATGTCAGTCTCTTGTTCATTGAGGTTCTTCTTTCAAAACAGAACTGATGTTTCTACAGCACCAAACGGATAAAGGCTTGTTTTTGTTGTATATACCTGTTTTTATAATGGGATAGCTTTGCTTCCTTAGCCTGGTTTGGACAGTATGGTTTGGAAAGTATTTGGACAGTTTGAAGTTAGAAAACAATTCTTACATTATAGTATGCAGAATAATTGTACCTAACACATTTTGCATGCAGACCCGCTATACTTTACCTCCCCCAACCCTAATGTGGAAATATATAGCCCAAATTTGTTTCTAAAGTAACGAAGAAACTAGCGAAGAAACCGGTTTGTTCTCGAGTTTTACATATCTTAAACTTGAGTGAGTGGCGTATAATACACAAGCACCGGAATTTTTCATGGAGAAAGAGCCGGATTTCCCGATATTATTTAAAAAGGATCAGAAAGTAAATTAAAAAAAAGACCTTGTTCTTTACGCTAAAGTTTTGTCTTTTTGTCCTAATTCTTTAAGAACAATTCCTGAAACACAATGACCGTTTAATTAGAACAATAAGCTTTGTTTTAAAATTCTATAAAAAAAACTTTATCGTAAAGAGCGAGGTCTTGAGGAGGAGGGAACCCCTTTCATATACTTAATAATTTCTGTTCGTTTTAAGGTTTGATGTTGCTCCTTACTTTCAGTTGAAAAACTTTTTTTTTTTAATTACTTACAGATAATATTTGTTAATGGGAAACATACGGAACAAGTTTTTTAAAGAAAAGTAAAGAGCCTCATTAAACCAAAAATTAGCAGAAAAGTCAAATAATCTTCAAAGTAAAAACTATGGAGTCTAAAAGACAAACAAAAAGATATGAGATATTTTTTTCTATGAAAATGACTCAATAAAAATGAGCATAAATTAATTTAAAAAATTCCACAAAACAAGTTTGTTAAAGAATAGTAAAGAGCCTCATTAAGCCAAAAATGAGTAGAAATAAATTAAAATAATTTTCCAAGCGTAAAACTACCATAATTCACCATCAGTAAATGAATTAAACCCAAAACGGACAGAAACTACAATAAAGAACCGATTCAAACTCAAAACGAGTAAAAATTAACATCAGAGTTATACATATAAAAAAACAAACTTTAGCGTAAAGAGCGCGGTCTTGATGAGGAGGCAACCTTTTTCATATTTCTGTTCGTTTTAATTTATTGATATCTTACTCCACTCTGGCTAAGCACGCTGAATCTAGGGTAACGTCCGGTATGATTCGAACCTTTTTTGAAAAACGTATATCCAAGCAGTTCTCACATTTCTCTTGTCAACATCTAACGTGTTGAGGACAAAAATGGTTTCGTACTGGGTTAAAGGACCATTCACGAGTATCATTATTTTTTTACGCTTCTACGCTAATTAGCTTGCTCAAAAATTGTAAAAATGGACAATTGGTCCATTTTCCGCAATAATTCGAACCCGCCAAGAAGCTCACTCACGCCATTACCGCGGTGCAAAGAGTCTGTGGTTGCGATAGCTGCTTTATGAAATGCCGAAGCTTCGTGCGACTTAAAGCGATCGAGCGCCTTTTTCCAGTTGCTGAATCCTTTCGTTACGAATGTGTCAAAGGAGTTTTTATCGCGAGAAGTCTTTGGAAGGGACACTTTCATATTCACTGCTTCTGTGCAGACTGTACACACAGCAGCGTTCTTAGTCGTGTCGAGTCGTAACCAGTGGTACTTTTCAGTCCAGCTAGCTTGAAATGTTCTGCCCTTCGTAGTACTATTGCTACCGACATCGCTGACACTGACTGTATGAGCTACACTAGACACATTGCTACTACTAGGGCTACCTTGGTCATTTGCTTTCTCATTTACATCACTAGCTCGAACATTACCACTAAAACTACAAGTACTCGGTTGTTCGTCTATCTGTCCTGTTTCGGTACCAACATGTGAGTTTCCATCTGTAAACTCGGTTCTGTCTTTAGAGTTCTTAGCAGAAAAATAGTGTTCTAATCTTTTCATTGTTAAAGTTTACGCCTCTGTTTCTTTCACTCACAGTCCGTTCAAGTTCAAAATGATCACTGAGCACTGATGGTTTCACCAGCGGATCCTACCCTTCATTTTCTCTTTCGTTTACTTTCCAGGAAAAGGGGGCTCATGCCAAATCAAGATTAAATTTGAAGCCTAATTATGGCTTTAACTCCCAAAATCGACAGGTTCTTTTTCTGCTCGCCAGGAAGAAAAAGAAACTGATTTGCATGATAGGTCAAAAGAACCAGTCTTAAGACTGAGAAGATAACTGTGAAGTCTGCTTGGGCTAATGATCTGAACGTTACAGGGCAGAATTCGAAACTTCTTGGGGTGCCTTGGCCCCCTGACCCTCTGTACTCTACGCTTATGGTTGAGGGTGCAGCTAGTGCCGTGACCATAATCAATTTCTATTTCAGTGTTTCCCTGCTGTTTACGCGCACAGCTGTGGAAGTGATAGTTTCTATTTAAAATATTTTATATTCTGTGAATTTTTCAAAATATAAAATAAAAAATCATATGAAAAGGAAAATGTTGACCCTATTGAAGGACTGGCAGTGCGGACTTCGACGGATTTTCTTAAATAAAAGTCTTCAGTAGTCTCCAAAAGGCAACATGAAACGTTACAAAAGTTAGAAAAAAGGACTGACAACATGCTGTGAAGGAATTCTGACTCCCTAAAGATGTATTCTGTCGTGGTAACTCACATGGCGTTGGCATTAGACGGCTCTTGGATGATTTAAGACGGGATGCATTTTAACATCAACCAGGCAGAGTAGATGTTATCGACAGACAATTATTTGCTGCCATACGTGCAGAAATGGCCAACAGTACTTCGGCCACAGTATGGAATTGTATACATAAGTTAAAAGTAGGTTTCAGACTTCAAAACTCCACACTTAGGGAACAAATAAGCTAGGGTGTCTTTATGGCAAGTCTCTTAACTTGAACCAAGAATATGTTGCGAAATAGTCGAAAGTGTGGCTTTCAAATAAAAAAAAATTCTTTCGGTACTTATTTCTTGGTTTCGAGTGAATTTCTGGATGGCCCTTGTGTATATAAAAATGAAGCCACATATTCAGATACATGTTGCTGCTTTTATAGATTTTTTCATATTTTAATCCGAAAAGTTCACATAAACAGCTAAATAAAACTTATGTTTGATTATTTGTAAAGCTATCTAAAGTGCAGATGCGACCTTTGGTGAGAGTGTGCAGCGCTTTTTTGCTGCATTATGTTGTTTTATTAGATCTTGTGTCTAGGAGTTGCCTGGGCGTTACTTTATCCTTGAACATCTTGCCTATACTTATCACCAAATCAAGTTGATATAATTAGCAAAAACTATTGCTTTTGCATACCATCCTGCCTTTCGCCATAAAGCTTCTTCTAGTGTGTCTTGTTTACTTGTATCATTGTTTTCCAATTGGTAAAGTTTCCTCTCTTCTTAGTTTTAGAGAAAGTTCAAGGTCCGCTATCGTCCTGTTCTGTTCGGTAAAGATCAAACGAATACTTTTGGCTAACCATATGCAAAGCTTTCCTTCATCAAGCGTCTATTTTCTCTTTTGTTTATTTTTTTTAGCTAGTTTCTTTTTTTTCCTTCTAATTATTCGTCATATTTCTTCACAAGCGTTGCTTTCTAAGGAACTATTATTGTATCGGCTGCCCTTTCAGGATTCAGTCCTACCGACTGCCCTTTCCTCACCGTCATCACTGTTTACCAGCTTTTATAACTAATCTTAGTACCAAAGATAAATTTTACGCATAAAACATAAAAAGTACCTTCTCATAAAGAGAATCAAAGTTTCTGCTCATTAATTGCTCTGAAATCTAAATCTTCATTTCCAATATATCGGAATCGCTCATGATAGTGATGAAGTAGGATATTAATTTTAGTTAACCCATTAATGGCACTTTACTTATTTTAGGTTAAATGAACATGGGATATTTGGTGATCAGGTTAATTTAAGCTCAGAGACGCTTTTCGGTTAATATTAAATCACATTATTATAAGATAAGATGGACATAGGAATCCTTAGAAAAAAAAATAAGAATTAAAAAACTCGAAGGGTTAGTATGCTACTTTCCTGTGCAGTTGGGCTTGAACACAGATTTCTCGTAATCTAGCTCTAAGACAGGGTGGCATCTGTATACACATTTATCAAGCTTGTAGATATTCTAATTTCCGGCAAGATTCTTAAAATTTGCCATCATTGTATATCTTAGTATTTGTTCTTATAATTTCTGTTCGAGAAGGCTTGGCAAAGGCCTTGGTGATTTTCTGGACCAGTGGCTTGCTATCTTTCATCTCAAAATACCAAGAGAATAGAATATAGAGTCTAGAAAGAAATAGAACCAAGAGAAATAGAAATAGTGCCTAGGGAAGTATTTCCAAGCTCTTATATCCTCCCTTCATCACTTTAAAGCTTTATTGAGTCGAAATATCCATTTTTGAAGCTTTAATTTACTTGAAATGAGATGTTTCCCAGTTCATTAAAAGTTAGTACACAGGACAGAGGGGAGGGGGGGGGTATAAATGGTGAAAGTATTTTTAAGAGCCTGATTTGGGTTACGGATCCATTTATGATGGCTTCATTCATTCTAAAGCGTTCTAAAACAGGGAAAGATCATTGATGTAAGGTTTGACCAAAATTGTTATTACTTTCAAACATTGCAAGCTAACATATGAAACTAATAGATTTTGTTGCTTTTGTCGCTTAAGGAACTGAAAAGTTAATTGACTTGTTGTCTAGAAGTTAGACATCCCCTTGTAGAAGGCAACTTAAAATCTGTGAATCATGTATATAGCATTTCAGATTTGGTAGCTAATGGTTTTTCTTACCCAGTTCTTATTAATTATGGTATAGACTGAATAATAAGTAAAAAAAGAAACAAGCGTACTTTATTGGAAATTAAACTGAGATTTCTTAGACTTTCTTCGCAGTTGGCTAGTAAAATACATAATAAAGAGCATTTTACATCTCCAAATATCATTTATCTCCAAATACCTTTCTAAAAATGAAAGAAATTGTTTACCAATTGTAAATTGCTTAAATACTTGTATTAATTGAAATATTTTTAAACCTCGAATCAAACTAAATGCAGTCTATCCCCAAGTGTTAATCCTATGGACGGTTCGGCCGCATGATTAACTTTTATATTGTATTATTTAATATTGGCAAAAAACCTTTATTGGCTTCTTTATTGGCAAAAAAATTTTAAATTATAATATCAAATAAGCAATTTAATTTTACAACAGCAAAAGAAGAGAGAAAGAAATATGCAAGTTTCAGCTGCAAAATAATGCTCTGGTCCAGAAAGGCTATCAGCTTTACAGTGGCAAGCTACCCTGAAATAATGCATATGGTAGAAACGCTTCTGATCACAATCATGTCCATTCCATTTAAACCAAGTTCAACTACTCTGTGATGCTCTTGGTCTCAAGCTTAATGAGATTTGCAAATTTTACTTCTTTTACAAATATAATATTACAGTATTTCTCTAGAATCATTTAATCGCTGTTACGTAAAGGACCCCTCCCCCTTTAAGACACTCCTCCTTATCTCTGTTGACCTTTCCATGTCATTTCATGCTGCAAAAGCAAAATGTTTGCAAACCATCAATTTCAACCAGGCTTGAATTGGAAATCTACTACTTGAAAGACAGAATATTAACCACCGCACAAGAGAACCTCTAATTTTTTTAAACACGTCATCTTAGACATTTAAACTATTGAAAAATATTTGACTATTGTAAAATTTTAAAAAAGTTATTTGCATATTTCCATACACATAAAACCATAATGATAACTTATATATATTATTTAAACTATGCAAGTGCATGCTATAGGTGTTTAATTGAAGCACAGTATTTACTCCCTCCTTCCATCCCCTGCTAGGCTTTTTTTCTGCCACAGAGGGTCATATCTTCTGTAGCCTATATCCATGTGCTCTTCGAGCAGGCATATAAAGAGAGACTATATTTTCCTACTTGAAACTTCATAATCCATGAAATCTCTCTCCCTATCTCCACTTCCTTCTTGAATATTTCCTGCCATTAAAGGTCAGATTATAAGTCTATTTAATGAGGAAGAATTGTTACTAACCAAATGTTATGCTAAATATTGGCATATACATGCATGCAAAGGAAAGGAAAAGAGAACAACCAGCAATGTAACTAAGAAAAGTGATTGGAGGGCATCCAGCCCCCCCCCTTCCTAAGTCATTTTCCCCCTAATGCATCCGATCAAAATTTTGAGATAGCCATTTTGTTTAAAAAATAAAATGGTCACATACCTCTGGAACTGACAATCCCCTTCAAGCCCCTGGGGCAAGGGCTGTAAGTTATGTAAGTTGCCCATTGTTAACATGTAAGGTTTTTATTGGAAGGGTGGTCGTATAAACTTCGGAGGGGACTCATCCAATTGAAAATCGAAAGTTCCAGTGCCCTTTTTAAGATTCAAAAATGATCAGAGGGCAGCTACCACCCCCACGCCCTTTTCCCCTCAAATGCATCCGATCAAAAATTTTAGATGGCCATTTTATTCAAAATTGTTCAAAGGCAAAATAACTTATGCATCCAGGGTTGACACCCCCCGCCCCTCTCGTAGCATTCGGTGCAAGGCTTATTAATTATGCAAGTTGCTCATTTATTAAGGTTTTTATTAAGAAAAGAGGGCATGTTTGATCTTGCATCTCCAAAAAAGTTTATAGTTTTAAGGTGAAACCTTAAGGAAATGCTGAGAGGAATCACAAACATAATCAAAACACGTTTTAGTCTTGTTGGTTGTGAAAAGGGAATAATTCTAAACATTTGTAGATGAGAGCTTTAAACCTCTACTTATATGGTTCTCTGATTGTTTTGTTGTAGCCAGGGGGGGGCAGATATCTCAAAGGGTACATTTTAATGCCAAAAAACCCTAACTCTCATTGAGCTTTCAGGTAAATACAGAATTAGTTATAATGAAGGGGCGAGGGAGGGTGGATATTTAATCCCTCTTGATTTTTGGGAGCACTTCTGGTCTACGCTATTATTATGAAAGTAAAGAATAGCATTAAACCCCAAAATGAGCAGGACTTATTTCATATAGGAGTGGGGCTGCCCCTTCCTCGTCTCGAACCTCTCAATGTGGTCGTAGAAATTTCAGAGGATGCTCATTCGATCGGAAATTGAGTCCTATTCCTTTTTTTTATAAGTTGAAAGTGATTGGAGACCAACCAGCCCCTGCCCTAAAACTGTTTTTGATATCTGGTCCTTCTGTTACCCCTTAAAACATCTTATCGACGTTTTGAGGTACCTATTTTGCACTTTTTCTGGGGCTGCTCAATTTTACGTGCGGGGGAATTTTCCATGGGGGGAACTATCCGGGGGAATTTTCTAGGGGGGGGCAGCTCTCGGTTTTAACAAGCTACAATATACCCACCTTTTCAATTAAATATATTCCTGAAGAATTTGTCATTTTCAAAGCTTAGGGCCCTTGTCCTTTAAGCTGTTTTTATTTTTTGGGACTTTTGAATCGTTCTGAGGAAATTGGCATTATAATTTTCGATTTCTAATTATGAGAGCCTGATATCTTTGAAATTTGAATATTTTTTTTATTTTATAGGAGGACAGCGACTCATTAAACAGTGATGTTGTAGTAAACGAGGATACATTGCCACCACATTCTTCTGTGAATTCAGACTCGGGACAAAGCATGGATTCCGATACACTTCAGGAAAGTGATGACGAACCGACATTTATTTGCGAAGATGAAAGTCTATCGACCTCTCCACATTTTTCTATTCCTGAACAAATACCAGATGATAATAAAGATATGGATCCACAAAGAAGTTGCATGGAAAATATTGCGACTGACGAGCCCGATTTTGTTTTTGACAGGCAAATAAACTTTCTTACTGATATATCTACAAAGGAGGATTTTTCCTCTTTTCTTCATGCATCAGAAGAGGCACAGTGTCCTTCTGACAATAGTGAGCATGACACTGAACTTTCGTCTGAATTGCAAGAACTAAATAATCTTAAATTGGAAAACCTTCCAAGTGTGATAAATGATATTAACAATGCTGATCTGACTAAATCCGAACAAAGGAGTGAAAACTTACAAGTAAATGGTGATGCAATGTTGAAATTAAGTGATCATCCTGATGCTGGCGGATCTTGTAATGATAGTGGTATAGCTGCAGATGATGACCAAAACTCAAATTTTTCTGATTCGAGTGATGACGAGGAAAAACAGAGAATGAAAAGAAGCTCATCCCTGCGAACTTGGAAAACTCCTCCTGGTACTCCTGGTCAGAAAAAAATTGTGCGTTTTGCAGATGCAATGGGCTTAGATTTAGCTGACGTCAGACATTTTCTAGATGGAATACCTAATATACCCAAGTCGGCTTTTCAAGACTTGGATGTAAAATTAGATGCCTCCGAAGAAGATTTGAATGTTGATAATGTGAAAGTGGGAGATGAACCTCAGAAATTAAATGCCAATTTTGCTACTCCTGGAGCGTTACCAGATTTCATTGAGAAAGTCAAAAATAGACATGTTTGCTTGGAAACGGCTGTGATCGAAAAATACTTCTTGATCAAAGGTATTATCCGTGTTTTAAATAAGGGATATTATAAAAGTGTTGTTGTAAGATATACAACTAACGAATGGAAAACCTTCCGGGACAATGTTGCTGAATACGTTCCGAATTCTTGTGATGGCCTTACTGATAAATTTGAATTTTCTATTCCTATTCCACAGATGAAGACTGGTGATAGAATACTCTTTGCCATATGTTATCGAGTCTCAGGCCAAGAATTCTGGGACAATAATTGCAATTTCAATTATAGTTTCACTTGTGTGAGCTCCTATCTTTACCCAGTCTGTCCTCCGGTCCCCCAAAATTTATTTTGTGATGGTCGGTGGGCTGGGTTTCTATAATAAGAAAGATCTTTTTAAAAAACTGGCTAAGAATGTGTTGCGGGATAAGGCGCATACTGTCTTAAATTTCCCAATTTCGATAGGATGCTTTTCTTCTTTTGAGAATCTTGAAAAATCTTCTACCAGTCAATATACAAAACACAAAACTAAACTTGTATAGCTTGATTGAAGATTGATTCTTTTATGTATGCAAATAATAGATACTGTATGCGTATCAGAATATAAACCATAGTTGTCTCTAGATGTTTTATAGCTATAATGATTTGCGTATGTTATCTTATATGTGTACCACCAGCATAAAAAAGAACATGAAATCGTAATTTCTATCTTTTAGCTTGATGTGAGGTTTACCATATCTTACCCTATTAAACGTATGATACGTACAGTATGTTAACAAATTGCCCATATATAGGCCTTATTTATTCAGTAGTGCAAAGAAACAGTATAAAGATATAATATTCCGTTGTTTTTCAGTGTTCTGTTTTTTTGATGACTCTAATACTACTAGTTCAAAGCAATTGTCCACTAAACACATTAATTCAACTGTAATAAATGGTGCTGTGTTTTTATCTTTTGTTTTGGAATGGGATAATTTTATTCTTCACATATTGTATTTCACTCAGTAGGTTGTGATAGATAAAAATATTTTGTCTTTTTAAGCAGAAATCAGATAAGCTCTATTGATGAGATATATAAAAAAAGGAGCAAACAGTCTAGCGTTTGAATGAAGACAATTGAAGGAAATTAATTCTGAAAAGGCAAACTCGTGCACAGATGATTAGGATATTCCCCCCCCCCCCCTCCTGTTCCTACCGAGGATCCTGTTGAAAACTGTATTTGGGTCTGAAGCTACGTATTTGATGTATCAGACTTCAAATATGAAGTCATTTCCCCCCCTGAGATCTTTTTGTCCTCTCTAAAAGTCTCTCTAAAAGGATCTCTTTCCAAGTTCTAAATGTGAAACGAAAAATCAGTTTAGTAAAATCATAACAGTAAAAGGGCTAAAGAAAGAAGGGGTTATTAAAAATTAAGTAATGAGACATGTTAAATCAAGCCAGCTATGAAGTTTTTTTGATACTTGTTTAGAATCCAGTAAACACGCGAGAAAGACCGCATCGAAATCTCGAAGGTGCTATATGAAAAACAGGTTTTCGCTGCCTAGTAAGGTATTGCTCACTCCGTGACAAAGATTTAAACTTTAGTTTTTTGGGGTTGAAGGGGCAAAAAAAGGTACCTAGGTTAGGTTATATATTTAATATATGCTATGCTTTACCCCCCCCCCCCTAATGTGCAGATATATAGCACAAATTTGTTCATAAAGTATTATATTTTCACCATATTTTATTTTATTTCATTAGCATTAACGAAACTTCACTTATCGCGTGTTTACTGGATATTAAACAAGTACCTTTTTTTACTGTCTATAAACTACTGAAAATAATAGATATTAAAATAAAAAAAAACTATAGTAAAAAAGTCTTATAAGAACAAATTTATTTTTCAAATAATAGCAACCAAAGCATGTGTATATTTATCAATTGTCTTGTCCAGTGTCGACAATTCATGGGGTTTTTGCGGGATCGTCAAAGTGTAATTTTCAAAATCTAGGGAAGGCTAATTTTTTATTAATTTCTGTCAATGGAAATGCCAAAAAAAGGCTATTTTCAACGAAAACGCCAAAAAAGGGAAGTTTTCGCAGTCTAAGGGCGGTGGAGGGTTAAGTCCCCCCCCCCATTGGTGCCACTGTTTTCTTGATTTAATATGAGTAAAAAACATCTTTTTTTTAGTTCTTCTATTAATTATTTACATCCTTGTAACAGTAATAGTTCAACTACTTGTTCCTATAGATCAGTGCTTCACAACCATTTTGCCCATTTAGAACCCTTAAAAAGAATGCAATGACACTTGAGTAATATACAATTTTCGTTTATATTTTCATTGTTTTCAAAGAGCTGTTGGGTTTCAGGGAACCTGTTTGAGAAACCCTGCTTTTGACGTTTCTATAATAACTTTCAACATCTTAATGGCTGTGTTGTAAATATATTCACTTGCTTATAGAAGTTGTAGAGGTTTTGTTCTATGGCTATGAAATTTCTCTAATTCAGGGTGTAGGCTATGATTTCTGCTTACTTTTGGCTGATTAGTAAAGTTATAAATTGTTGAAGTTTCGAAATTTGTCCTTTCTAATATCTTCTTTTATTTTGTTCGTTGATGAATTAAATTATTGTTTTTCTTCTTGTTTGTTTTTTTTCTCCGAATGGGCCATGCCGGTGAATTGTCCTTCGCTTGCCGAAAGGGCTTATACGCAGCACTTGGAAGCTAATTGCTGGTTTTGAATTCATCAGGCAGAATGAATCATCTGAATCATCAGGCAGAAGAAATTTCTATAGTTTTTGAGGTTTCTTCATATTCTTGAGTGTGAAGAAGAATTTTCTTAAGAACATTTGGGATAGCCTTTCGAATTCTAAAAAAAACTATATTTCCCCAAAAAATAATAATGTAGAGTTGATCTGGCTTTGGAAATACCGCATGGTCACTGTCATGCCAAAACGTTTAGTCTGAGATTTTCACGCGTTTGAAAAAATTGGCACAAACTGTTTACTAAGCTG
>JAQQPU010002193.1:20075-37936 GCA_029168905.1 Artemia sp. Kazakhstan ARC1039 | reverse complement strand
ATTGGTATATATAGGGGTGGGGGCTAAAATTCATTTCCAACAAAAATTATTACTATATTCTTAAAGAGCATAAAAAAGAGCATTAAAGAGCATAATTTACTTAATTAACTCAAGTTTGTGTTAATTAAACTTACTCCTGATGCAAGTTTATCAGATCAACCTACATTGTGCCCTGTAATTTTTTTTATAGAATCCACCTATTTTGCCCTCCCCCCCCCAAAGAAATCCCTGATCTGCACCTGCCCACATTGAATAGCAAGGATAATCACTTTTCTCAATAATTCCAATCTGAATTATTATCTTCTCTGAAAATCAAATTTAAATAACAAATTTCTTATATTAATAAACCTTTTACAATTTAATGTTTTGTTAGCCAAATCATGAATTAGCAAGTTCTGTCTATAGGCCTAGCAACAAGCAGACAAAAACCCATCTCATGACGGTTGACAAAAGCCAATAACAGGAAATCAATGAATGGAACAAAGCAATATTGCATAATAACTATATACATGAGCGATTCCTATGTGTCCGTCTATAAGAAGATTTGACACTTCTTAGTAAATTTAAAACTAGGAAGCACTGTACAAGCAAAACTATTTGAATTAATAACCTACTTGTTCAAAAATTCTTCAGACATTTATTGGTAAAAAAATTAAGTTTCTAGGTGGTATAATACAGTAATTAGAGTAGTTTAAATATCAAAAAGTTTTTAAAGTGATTAATGAATTGCAGGTGGCTGGAATTAGAGACTTTTGACCAGGAATAGGATGATGATTCATTCCTATCAAAGATTCTGTCCAAGAATAGGCAGGTGGCCAACTACTGGGTGTCTTACCCTAAGATCTTTGTTCAAAGATTTTACTTTTAAGTGTTTTCTGATAAAAGATGTAAGATCTTAGCACATTGATGAGTAAAAAAACACCCATAGTTTCTTTTTGAGAAAATTCTTGGTAAATTTCAAAAGCAGTAGTATATTTCCTGCCATCTTGGGAAGTTTCTGGTTTAGATGAATGGAAGTTTGAGGAATGGATCTGCAGCCCAAATTAAGGCATGGGGAAGTAGGCTAGGTAAAATCTAAGAATATTGGATTAGAGTTTTTTGGGTAAATGTTTTGCAGTTCACATTATTGACCTACAAATAAAGTGAACATACCACTAAATGCCATTTCTTATGATCTTTTTGAATACAATAATCACTTTTCTTGCAAATTCAATTCTAAGCCCTTTTACAACCCTTGAAAAAATAATAACTTCATTTTATATTTTTTTTTGTATAAAAATGGGCTATAGCATTTTTTTCAAACTTAGGCTACTATTTCAGTATAAATCCATTTTGTATAATTCATAAACATTGATTTGTCAAGATTAAGTTGAATAAAAAAAATCCAAAACAAACCCTCCATGTTGTCTTCTTATTCTGTTAGACCACTTAAAAACTGCTGTTTCACCTATATGTAAAAAAATATCAAAGCTGACAGAAGAACCATGGCAGATAGAATAATAGAGAAATTGTTTTGATTTTTTTTTATCCAACTTAATTGAGATAAATCAATGCTTGTGGATTATATAATTTTAAAAATATGGATATAATCAAATGGTAAGTTTGAAACCCATGTTTTAAGACTTTTTATACCTAAAGACTAGAAATTCTTGGTCATTTTCAAGGGTTCAAAAAGGGCTTAAATTTGAATTTGCAAGAAAACCAATTATTATATCTATAAAAAGCATAAAAAAGGCATAAAAGTGGTATGTTTACTTTATTCTAGAGTCAATAATATGAACTGCAAAATATTTACCATAAAACTTTTGGGAATTGAACCAGAACCTTAGTGACCTCCTGGGAAGACATTTCAAAGCACCTGCCTCCACTCCATCTCCCTCCAGAGGGTACTGACCTTAAAAATGTTTGTGTTATAATAGTAAAACATTGCAAAATAGAGCTTCTCAATTAAGGCACAAGATTGGCGTTTTCAACCTCATACCTTTGCCCAATCCCAATTTATAAGTTTTTAAAAATTCCTAAATCTATTTCTGTAATTCAGAAAAAAAACCCGCGATACTGCTTAAAATTCTACTGAAACTACAGGAATTGCATCTTCAAAAACTAAAGCCAATGAAAAGAGAATGTAAACTTTAAATTTGGGTAGTATGTTTTTTTTTTCAGAATTTAGATAGGTAGCCTATAGAAATAACAAAAGGGTAGACAAAATACCTTGGCAATACCTTTGCAGGGTGCATTTTTAGCCCTGAATTCATTCCCAAAAATTTTATTCACCTACTACATTCCATGATAGCAAGAAGCCCTTTAAACTAGAGTTTTACCTTATTGAGATAGCTAAGAAATAGCCTAGATATCCCTTTGGAATCAGAAATTTCATCCCAAAACTGAATATAACATTTATTTTTGTTGCAAATTTACTTTACCCCACCCTTAATGGTCAGATGTATAACCTATGTTGTTTATATGCAAATAATTTCCCATCATTTATATAAATTATTAGATGAGTTTGTTATGTAATTCAGGGTCTATATATGACCATTAGAAGGGGGGGGGGTACAGTAAATTTTTAACAGAACCAAATGGTATATTTAGATTTTTGATGAAAATATTATTCTATTCTGAGAAGGTATGTCTATTTCTGAGTTATGAGAAAGGTACATCTATTTCTGAGTTATCTTGATAATCACTATATTGAAAAATTTAACATTAGATTAATTTGCTTACAGAGTACTTTACCAAAAATATCATTTGATTTTCTATTCTGTAATCTGGTAAAGTGTCAGGTGTTTTTTTTTGCTATCTTTGAAGTAAGCTAGGCCTAGGTTAGTTCAGTTAGGCAAATGCAACTTTCAGGATTAGGTTCAAAGCCTAAGTGATTCCAAGGGAAGGTTTTTTGAAATATCTAAATCCACCCCTTATCCCTCTAAAGCAAACTTAGATAAACCAGTGGAACTTTTCTGAAACTAGCCTAAAGCAGAAATTAGGGTCTTACCTATAGGGCAGAAGATTGGTATAAAAGAATTATGTTATTTAATGCTATTTCCAAATAGATTGAAACAGTTGTGACAATTGTGTCTGAGCACTGCCCCCCTTCTATCTCTAATCAGGCCAGATATAGGAGGCTAGCCCCTGACTATAAGCCTATACAAAAGTTTGCTCATTTTCTTTTTCAAATTGGCTTATTTCATATAATGAATCAACTATAGAAAAAAATAAGCATGAAAAATAATAAAAAACCCCTAAAAATGTTTATTTCTTTTATTGATGTAGGCTATTAGCCAACTGCCCAGCATTGAATGCAGTTGGCCAACTGACTTACAAATAAAGTAAACATACCACTTGGTGCCTTTTTTTTATGCTCTTTCCAAATATGACAATCATTTTTTTCAGGAATGAATTCACTCCCACCCCCCCCTCCACCCCTATATATACCAATTTAGGATATTTACTGCCATTTCTTGCTGCAAAAGCCAAATTTCAAGACACCAAAATAGTAATGAATGTGCTAGAGAACTTCATTAAAAGATCTTATATAAACTATTTAAATATATTTAGAACATTCTGAATTATGTTCTTTTACACATTTAAGTATTGTTTTTTTATTACACATTTCAGTACACATCAATCATGTCTAAATATTTATCTAAACTCATAAAACTGTATAAACACAAGCTATGAGTGCTTGATCAAAGGACAATATGCTACCTCCCTCTACGACTCCTTCTCTATCCTCTGCTTAACCTTCTTCTACCACAGAGGGTCACACATGCTGTATATTGATCTGCTCTGTCTGCAAGCGAGGGATTATATCTTTCTATTCAGACTTTCATATTCTTTAAGCTCCCCTACCTGTCCTCTTCCCCAACAATCTCCCCCACCCACTAGCTTTTCGACTGTTTCCTACTATTAAGGGCAGGATGGGCTATAAGTGTATTTAATTACCTTAAATTGCAGCTTGGAGCAAATCTAAGAATTTACCATCCTTGTAGGCCTAATGCTTTGTTAGGACTTCTGTAGGTTGTTTGATGCAATTGCTTGCTGCATTTAGATTGAGGACTCAACAGCCGCTTAGCTATACAGGAACTCTTGCTGTTGCCATTCTTTGTCAAGATTTTGCTTGAATGCACCTGTCAAATCAGCAGCCACTGTATCTTCAGACAGTTGATTCCACAAGTTTGTTACCGTACTTGCTGGCTGAAGAAATAGCTTCTGTCTCGGATTGAGGAGTGTTTCTTGAAAATTTTCTTTGGAATGCCCTTTTGTCACAGAAAGTTCTGGGGGGGGGGGGGCAAGGAGACCAGGGAAAGTATTTTTGAAAATAATTTTGTGGGCCATAATCATGTTGACCTGTTTCCTTCCATGTGTGAGAGTAGGAAGCTTCAAGTGATATAAATGCTCTTTGTATGGCATTTGCTTGAGTCCTTTAACCATTTTGGTTGCTCTACATTGTACTTTTTCTTGTATTTCCTTGTCCTTCTTGAAGTAGGGTAATGCCAGGGTCATTCCAACCTCTAGGCACAGGCAAACTAGTGCCTTCTAGAGCTTCATAAACATATTTGGGACGTCTGCTGGAGATAGTTCTTTTGATCATTCAGAGAGATTGGAGGGAAGATGATGCTATAGGTTTTGAATGGGTGCTGAACTTAAATTGACAATCAACAATGACTCCAAGATCTCTTTCTTCGGATACTGCCAAAAAGGGGTTACCTTGAAGATGTTACTGCTGATGTGCATTGTGATTGCTGAAATGTATTACATGGCATCTATCACTATTGAAAGAGAGGAGCCATGTATGAGCCCAAGTCGAAAGAATGTCAAGGTTCTTTTGGATAGATTGCAGGTCAGAGGGTGTAGCTACTTTACCAACGGGTTTTGAATCGTCAGCATAAATAGTGAGGAGGTTTGAGAGAAGATTGGGTGCATCATTTATATATAAGCTGAAAAAACTTGGCCCATGAATGGTTCTTTGGGGAATGCTGCTTAAAACAGTTGTAAAAGAGGAGAAACGAGGGCACCTTGGGAGTCATGAACTCATGCAACTTGTGCTCCTCTTGAAAGGAAACTTTGTATCCACTTGACAATAACATCATCAACATCTGCCACTTTTAGTTTGGTGATAAGGAATTCATGATAAACCCTGTCAAATGCTTTTTAGAGGCCCATGAGCACCATTTCGACAGGGAAATCTCTATCTAACAATGATGTAATATACTCATATGTCTGTATTAGATTAGTGTCACTGGATCTTAAAGATCTGAAGCCATGTTGAGGGTAAGTAAGAATGTTGTTAATTTCCAAGCGCTGAATTAGAGCTCTGCTGACAAATCTGTCAAGCACCTTTACAACTGCAGAAGTAATGTTGCTGGGATGGTAATTTTCTGCATGATTTTTAGGGCCTTTTTCATGTATTGGTATGATATAGGATGTTTTCCAATCAAATGGTAGTTTTCCATTTTGTAGGGATAGCTGGATGAGCCTACACAGGGGAGAACTGAGAAATTTCAGCACTCCTTGAGGAGCCTTGGGTGTATCCCCTCTGATCCCTTGGATTTGTTAACATCAAGTTTATCAAGGCTATCTAAGACCATTCCTTCAGTAATTGACAATTTAGGCCATGGATCAGATATTACAATTGATGGTGCTGCAGGGATAGTTGGATTAGATCGGATGGTGAAGGCAGAGGCAAACTGGGCGTTCAATGCATTAGCTTTATCTACTGGTGATGAGTGGGCTATGCCATTATGTTTGAGGTCAGGAATTGTGTGACAGTCAGGATTTTTAGCAGAAACATATCTCAAGAAGGATTTGGGGTTTGCCTTGATATCTGTGGCAAGCTTCTCCTCATGTTCAGACTTCAGTTTCTTAACTACATTAAAGGCGAGGTTTCAAGCCTTTGCATACCTCTGCCAATTTTCTTGTGTTTTTTCCTTGTTGCACCTTTTCCAGGCTCTAGATTTCCTGTTGATTATTCTCTTTCATCCTTTGTGAGGAATGGAAGAGTTTTTGGTAGATGACATGGGAGGGCTTCCTTAATGTTTTTCCATGATATGTTGATATCAGAAATGATGAGTTCTGACCAATTTACTGAGACTAGTTCCTTCTGTATTGCTTGATAGTCAGTAAAAGCTTGAGGACAAAGATTAGGATGCAGACGACTATTCAAGGATAACACAGACAGGATGACTGAGCGGTTGCTGTTGCCAACTGGAGGAAGAAATTCTTTTCTTATGAGGGAATCTGAATTGCTCTAAATTACGAGATCTAATAAGGAAGGATTCTGGTCGCCATGATGCCTTGTTGGCTTATCAACTGTTTGATGAAAGAAGTTATCAGATAGACAAGGCATACAACTATTGGTGATACTGAGGCCCATCAATGGTTGTTTTAAGATATATTTCACAATCGTCAAGACTGGGTGCACTAGGGCTTCTATATACACACCCAATATGGATTTTTTAATTTTTTTGAAAAGAAATATCAAGCGATAAATTTTCCACCCAGGGTACATTGAAAATTAGACGGTTAATAAGACTAGCCTGGAAACCTTCTCTGACATAGATACCAACTCCTCTTCTGCAGTTTGGCTGCCCCAAATTAGCGAAGCACTGAAATCCAAAGATTGGCAACACACTTTATGTAACAGGTATTGTAGTAACTATTGGTAGAATCTCCACTAACCCAGCAATATCTGCTTCTTCATCTTTTAAGAGCACTTGGATATTTAGAAGCTTATTTTTTATAGAAACAACGTTGCTAGAGATGACACGCAGGGTACTATTGTTCTGAGACTTTCATGACCTGTCGTCCAGTGGCAAAGGTTCCATAGTTGTGACCACATTTGACAAAGATGGTGTAGAGGTTAATTCAGAAACGGCACTAAGAAAGTTCGAGGTACTCGAACTATCACATGAAAAGCAAAGTTCGGTAAGTTCATTTTCAAAAGAAAATACACAAGGATAAACACTTAAAGTTCTACGAAACGAAGAAGATAATTGCGAGAAATTAGGGCTATTTACACGTCGCGAGGTACAAACCGTTATGTTTCCATCGCGGCCGGGTTCAGTGCTGGCTTTAAAACTTTCCAACCGCGATATGTATAAATTCACCAGAACTTGCTCGCCTTTTTAGTGTATCTATGAGAGTTTTACGTTTGTCACGCTCAGCCTTTGATGCGTCACCGCAAAACTGAATATCTTTGTGGTGTTTAAGAGAACGGTTAATGGTTGTCCTTTTGATGTCTACATTGGGAAAAGAGAAGAGGTTAGTGGGCACGTATTTGCGGACTGTGAGTTTGCTGGGATGGAAAGTCTTTTGACATTAGTAATTCGAATGTCTTGGAGTTTGTAGTTTTGGCTGAGGTACGACTGGATGCAGAGTTGTTCTTCTGGTTGTGACGGGATACCATACGCAACTACGTTCAGAGCTCTACGTTGCCTATCCTGCTCTTCAGCGAAAAGGCGCAGCATTTAAGTCTATTTCACACACCAAACCCTTATCACACCCTTTTTTGGGGCAAACGTGAGCTCTTTTCGAACCCCTGGTAGGCGTCGCATTGGTATTACGAGTCGTCTATTAATGAATCATATGTTTCAAGTTTCAGTACAATTAGTTCTCTCCTTTTAACACTCTCCTACCAAGAGGAGTTGTATGTATCAAGTTTCAGCCCATTCGTACATTCATTTAGAAATCAGTTTTACTCTGTTCTACGCATTAGGTTCTCTACACTAGATAACCTGACAAAGAGGTATTATTTACAGCCTACATTATTAAGAGACATTTAAATATTTTCGACATATAAAAGCATTGTTAATTTTTCATTGTGTTTACCTAATTTTAAGACAAGTCAAACATATATCATCTTTCAAGCCATGTTTAAACATTTATATAAACTATTCAAACTTGTAAATACATGCCACAAGTGCTATAACAAGTGCAAAGTTCTATAGCACGATGTGTTACTCATCCTCCAGCCCTCCCCACTTGACCTTTCCCTGTCAGAGAGGGCTATACCTGTCAAGTTTCAGCCCCATTGGCCTACTTATTTAGAAATCGATAGGAGTCATGTAATGAAACAGACAGAGGAACAAACAAAGTACTTCCTAGTATGGAATAATATGTATATGATTAAAAATAAACCTCTAAGGTTCAGGAGGGCAGGGGGGGGGGAAGGCAATTTGCCCCCTAGACTTCGAAAAACACAATTTTTTTGGTATTTTCATTCAGAAATTATAAAGAACCTCCTAGGTTTAAGAAATACTTTTTTTTATATTTTTCATTAAAAAAGTGGTGCACCTGATGAGGTCAAATTTTAACCAAAGAATTTCCATCCCATTCTTGACCATTAAAATTTTAAGATGGGGGGGGGGGGGAATGCCAAGTCGTACATCTGTATAAATAATCCATTGGGTCTTTAAAATCCAGCTTTGTCACGCTTATGTGATATCATACTCTGAAATGCCTGAAGCTATTCTCTGACAAGTGAGTCTTTATGTGTCTCCTGTCTAAGAGACATTCTTTTAAACTAAACCTACTTGGATTATCATTGTTATTCATAGGATATCTATTCTACAAACATGGTAAGTAACATGGAAATATTTTTTTAACCCAAAATATTTGCAAAAGATGTTAGCTCCTGACAATGGATTTACTGATTCCCTTGAATTTTTTTTGGGTATATGTTCCTAGGCCAATAGTATGAGAGCAGAGGGATACGACAAAAAAGCTGGCAAATGAAGTTTTTCAGCTAATAATATGAATTAATGAAAATGATTTTCTTCCTTTGGCTGGAAATCTGGTATAACCAATTCAGTCAAATCCAAGGGTTTTGTGCTTTTTATGAAAATAGGCCCCATATTCCCAATGACTGTACTTTTAATTGATAAAAGCAACATTTTATTCAAACATTATGGCCCCTAGTAAGTTGGTCTCTTGTTGCAGTTAAAATGTGAAAAGACTGGAATACTGTGCAAATGACACCAGTACACAAAATCGGCAATAAAAATTGTAAAAGTATTTTGTCTATAATTTTGAAAGAGCTGCTGAATTAAATGGGTGGCAGAAAACACAATGGGTGACAAAAATACAACCCTACTTCAATCATAAAGCACAAACGGCATTTGTGGCCTTGCTGATTTTTTACTCAAGAGACTCCCAAAAATTGAAAAAAAAACATTTTCAAAAAACTTCAACTTTCTACCAAACATTTTCAAAAAAGATTTAGAAGCAAAAAAGAGAAATACTCGGAAACATACAAAGAATTCAGTTACAAATTAAAAGATACGTGTCTAAAATGGCTGAAGTTAGAAAATAATATAATATTATATGACGTAACCAAATTGAAAAAAAAGGCTTATAGAGGTAGTAGAAAAAACTGTAATGAGACTATTTTCAGAAAGTACCCACGCAAATCTGAGAATGTAGTTAAAAGAGAAAAACCCAGAAACAATCGGGGAAATGGCCGAATTGGTGGATAGGCATATTGAGATTAGATAAGGAACTTTGTATACAGAACAGTCACAATTTGGTGGAAATAATAGACATGGAAATTTGTATACAGAACAAAGAAACTAATGCAGTCAGTCAAAGCATAAACCAGTGGAAGTCGCGTGCTACTATTTTGGCTTGTCAGAGCATTATGCTACTGATTGCCCTAATAAAGAATCCACAAGAAATGATAAAAAAGGGACAACTTGAGGTTACTTGTTTCATATACAGTCAAAAACGTTTGGTAAAGAAGGAATATAACCAAAAACGAAAGACAAAATCTACGAATATCCCTATACTGCAAGAAAAACCAAAAGTAATAGAAGATGAACCATTCGGGTTGCCTGGGATAACCAATGAGGCATTTGTTGGGTTATAATCGAAACATAGGTATTGTAAAGCAGTAAGACAAGTACTGTCGCAGCGTAACCAGCGGCTTTGCAAGTTAGACAATTTTACCAAAAAGGGAAATTACTACAAAATATGTGAAGATAAATACCGGGCTCTTAATCTTGGGGCCTTGTCTTGACTCTTAATGGCCTGTGCATATAGGGCAGTGTATTACAAAACCATTTATTCCAGCGTTACTTTCTAGGAGCCTACCTTTGGCCGTTTCTGCTGTAAATACAGAGTTTGGAGTTAATTGTATTTCTGTCATGGATGAAAACATTGAAAGGCAAGTAAGTTTGTGGTGCACCTTCTTACTTTTCAAAATATTCTAATTGGTCTTTCCTGGCTGCAAATGTACTCTGTCAAACCTGTAATCAGAAAGGCCTCTAAGATACTATTACCTTGAAATAAACTTATTTGATGTAATTTTAGGAAAGCATGTTTAAAATAAGATCTTCAGAAATCTCCTAAGTCTAAACCATTTTGAACACTGAAGAAATTTTAAAAATAAAAATGACAATGGGATATATTTTATTTCAAAAAAGTATGGCGTAAATTTTCAAAAAAGGGGACGGTTATTTTAGCTTTTGTTGTAAAAGTAATGTTTAGACTTTCTAGTAAAATATTCAGCCGTAGGATAAGATGAGAGATATTTCAACCAAAAATAACAAAATCACTCAATAAAACAACCACAAATCCCCATAACGGCTCCATGACCTGTAAAGGAGGGGGATTATGAAACAAGACTTTTGAGCCATAAACTATCAGAACATTAAACGTATAAACGCATTCAATTTTAAACAATTAAAAAAGAGAAAGGAAAAAAACGGAGAGAGAGAGAGAGAGAGAGAGAGAGAGAGAGAGAGAGAGAGAGAGAGAGAGAGAGAGAGAGAGAGAGAGAGAGAGAGAGAGAGAGAGAGAGAGAGAGAGAGAGAGAGTCTCTCTCTTGCCTTATCTGGGGAATTTATGCTTCAGCTTACGTAAGATGCCCTGATTCTTGGCGATCTTAACTTTTAATCCATTAATTTGGAATTTGTTAGATAAATTGTTATCAAGGAGAATTCGAAGGATTCGGGCAAAACTACGGGAGAGTACCCGTGACGTATATTCTACCAGACGAAAACCCGGAAAAGCTGTAGAAATTCTTGGAAAGCTGGAGTTTTTTTTTATTTCACACCAGTTCTTCTTTTAACATTCTCCCCTAAAATTGAAATTTCCTGGGCCGATTTCAATAGGATATAATTAGCTAATTGATCTCACTTAATATTACTGAGAAAAATAATGTAAAGAAAAAATTATCAAAAGTATTACTTTGGAAAACACTCTAGTTTTGACAAACTGTTGTTGTTAGGCGAATGGAAATATTTATTTGCTAAAACTGATTTTTCACACGAGTAAATTACCAAAAACAATAATTCATGGTTAATAGTAACTAACTCTTAACTTTGCTCCTGGTTTCTTAAGGTAAATGTTTGCTCTGAAACAAGTGATTTTGCGACAATCCTGCAGCTGTAACAATCCTGTAGCTGTAACATAAAAAAACAAGGCAATCGTATCATACGCACATAATATGTCACTGGATCCATTAGTCTCAGTCTCTCTGTTCACCGAGCCAGAATTATGATTTTACATAAACTTTTATTGGCGAAGTATCTAAATTTGCTTAAAAAAAAATATGAAAATTGTCCCCTTTTCAATAATTTTCAACAAATATTTAGCGTATTTTCCATATAAAAAACTATGCACAACGAATTAAAAAAAACATAGCTCGGTAGATGGTAGAACTGAATCTCAACAATAGAATGATAGTAAAATTGCCGTCTTTCGTTTATATATTAAAACTGTAACAGAGAGCAGAAAAATAAGACACCAAAAATTGCACAGGGAACATAAATCAGATTATGATGAACGCAAATATAAAATGTCAAGTAACCTAAGATCCTCTGCATAACCTAAGTTGAATTTCATTCTATCATCCATTGATCTGGTGATTTTTCGTTGCTGATGGTATTATTTTCATAGAGTGAACTCTATATCCATGCTTGGAACATCATACAAAGGTAGAATTTTGAGAATCTTGAAAAAGCCATAGAATCATAGTCAATGCAGTAGTAATGTTTATGGAAAGAGCAATGCCCCCGTTCCCATGTATTATTGTTTTCTTTTATTTTCTCCACAGGTGCTATAATAAAGAGAATATAATTATGGACGGGTGTCTAAAAATTCACCAACTATTTCAAATCCAAAAATTACAAAGTAATTACATTATATGCAATTACAAAATTACATAAATACAGTAATCCAAAAATTCACCCACTTTTAAGAACCTTCAGACTTGCGATTTCCATAAAATCTGTGTATCTCGTGTATGGCAATATTCTAACTTTTGTACAGTTTATACAAATAGAAGACTGCCTAATTTCTTATTTCCAAACTATAATTCATTGGTTTCAACTACACTATTTCATTTTTTAAAATATTTAAACGCATCATAACTGATTGGAGATTATACTTTTACGTCTGATTTGTGTATGTTGAGATGTATCAGTACTTATGCTTAATCTGTTTCAGAAAGAAGAAATTGATGCCATCAGTGCTATTTATCAAGAAAATTGTCAATGTGAAGACGAACATTTTCAGACCTACAACATTAGAATTGCAGACGGTGACTTGATAGCCAATCTAATAGTGACACTACCTCCCGAGTATCCATCAATTGGCCCTCCTTATTATTTGCTCAATTGTCCGTGGATGTCCAGAAAAGATAAAGAAGAGCTGTCAAATGAAATTGAAAAAATTGCTGAGTAAGATAAAAAACATTTAAAAACTAGAAAAAAGGGAGAACAAAGAGCTGTTATAGCCTCCAAATACTTAAAAACTCACTTAAAAACTTTTTCGCGTGCTGACCAATGGTCTGCGTTGCGAAGGTACCGATCTCCTGATTTGATGCCTTTGGCCAAAAATGCAGACGTGGTTGAGGGTAAATCATCCAACACTTCTCGTGTTTCCTCCCCAGATTTCTCCAGGTACCCATTCAGAGCTGGGTTGACTCTGGCTGAGCTTACAGGGTCACACCATTGACACCCGTTCCAAACCAAATAACCAGCATACCAGGACTCGAACCCCTGACTCCAAATAACCTTGTTACAATATTAAATCCATTTTTATAAACCTCGTAATAGTTTATTAGGAGCATTTAAAGCGGCTTTGAACTTAATGTAAGCCCTCCAGGGGTCGTGAGAACCAAAATCTTGTTTATTATTGATTCTCACTATTATATGTATTCTTTGTTATGAATACATATAATAGTCTTGAAAAAAAATGGGCTGTATTAATTTTAGTATTAGATTCCCAGTTTCAGTTACGTTTTTGAGGTTGAAACAAACCAAAAGGTAACTGTTTCAATGTGCAGAAAATGGTTAAAAAGGACTAAGCTTCTTCATCACAGATAGTAGCTATTATCACAGATAGTTTCTATTATTGAAAATAAAAATAGTGAACCAAAAAATTTCTATTTTTCTTCTGATTTTGATTATTGACCTAGTTTTCTTCTGCAGCGTAACTGATCCATTATAAAGCAATTATTAAGGTTTATATAAAAAATTTGTATGCCTATCTCTTAACAAATCGATATTTTCCTCGATAGATACTGATACCGATAGAAAATTTAATCATAATCAATATATACCGATTATAATTATATTCTCCAGATCAAGATGACGTGCAATCAGGGGCTGATCTTCTGAACTAAAAGTGCCACCAGACTAGAGAAGAAAACATCCTGACAAACAAGAGATTAAACATGGATTGCGGAATAAATCGACGATAGCCCGCCCTCTCCTCTACTCACCTTCCCCTCCCTCACTTCCACTTGTACTATGCTTTATAGTTAATATGCTATTTAGTAAAAGCACTTCAACAAGATATATGGACCTTTGTAGATAGATCGTTTGTTTTGGAAAGCTTGGCGATTATTGTAGGCTATGTCTGAATTGGATTACCTACATGCTGAATCTAAATTACCTCAAATTTTGCTGTAAGCAATTTCATAAGGAATTCCATGTATTTTGGTAGTCTGTACCAAAAACAAAATAATTGATAATCCTCTGATTCTTTTTTCTCCAAAAATCAATCTTTAGAGAAATAGAAGTACTGGTGAAGCAAAGTAAAAACAGAGGGAACGCAATACCTATTTAAGTAGGTAATTTATATCCGATATTTTAATTCGATTAAATGTCCCACGGTATTGGTACAAAGCTAAATATTAAAACCAGCGAATATTTTATTCTGACTTTTTAAAAACTATATCTTATTTTGCCTAAAATTAACAATTACGCTTCTTAGCAAAGTATAAGGTATAATTATTTTTCAGAAAAAATATAGGGGAATCAGTAATTTATCAATGGGCTGAAGAGGTTCGAGAATTTATTCAAAATAAAGGAGATGTCCTCCAGAAGTTACACGCAGAAGAAACAGAAGAAGAGAGATCTCGAAAACAAATTTTAAAGTCAATCCCAATGTGGACAACTCCATGTCCTGAAATAGTTTCTTCAGAACCATTCACTGAGCGAAAGAGTACTTTTCAGGGCCACGTTGCAACTGTGTTTACTCAAGATCAAGTAAGGTATTATATTTCAAATACCTTTTGCATACTGCTGGGTTTAAGCCCCCTCCCCTCTTGCCAGAGGTCTTGTGTTGAAAAAATGTATAGTAAATACCACAAAAGTTTGGAGTACTGATACATTGAATTTTCTATTTTGAATTCTTTTGTAAGATCAATGTTGAAAAAATCACTGATCTAAAATACGAATAAAAGATCTAAAGCCGAAACTGGCCAGCCATGACAGAAAACACACACACAAAAAAAAAAAAAAAAAAAAAAAAAAAATACGACAAACGGGTCTATGGCCAGTAATGAAAACGAAGAAAAAACGAATATTTCGCCCGTATCTAACAAGGCGTCTTCAGCATAGAGAAAAAAATAAACTGAAACTAAAAAATATACATAAAACTAAAATAGACTCACCTAAAAATATAATATAAGATTGCTTAACATTTACAATTTGCAGCTTCTGATGCTGCTATTCGCTTAGGTGTATTATTTGAACTAACCCCTGGGGCTTTTTGCAATACTTTATTTTTATTTTTAAATATGGGTTCATTTTTTAAAATAGTATCATAAATAGGATCAATATTTATATTCCCTGTATCTCTATTAATTGATAAACCTGCAAAAATATATTTTTTTTATTTCTAATGCTTCAAGAGCCCATAGCGTCAAACCTCTATTATTGGAAATGGCTGTTGCCTCCTTGAACTGCACAAAATGGTCCGAATTAAAAAAATATATGTTCTGCTAAGGCTGAAGTGAAACTTTCTGGAGGTTTTGTAAATTTTTGAGCATTATCTTTTGAATTCCGGTGCTCAATAAATCGTTCCACAAATTGCTGGTGTGTTCGACCAATGTAAAATGTCCCACAAGAGCAAGGGATGCTATAAACTCCACTTGACAAAATATTACATGTTATATCTTTTCCAGAATTTAGAAAGTTACTCAATGGTCTGATTGATTTAGAAAAGTTGAGAACCTTCGTTTTTATTACATTTTTCATGCTTAATCTGCCTTTTCTGTATTATTTCATTTACAAATTTTAACAGGATACCCGTTGCAAAATAAAACATCTCTCAAATACAATAGTTTGCTATCAATATACTCCAGGGAAAAATTTTTAAAAAATCTACCAACCAATGATATGACTGTTCCTTTTTTTTTTTTTTACTGAAATTGGGTGACATGAACAAAAGTTTAAATACCTGTCATTATGAGTTGGTTTTCTATTAATTGAAAAAAGTAAACCATTATCACTCTTTATTAATAGAATATCTAAAAAGGTAGCATATCTTGTTTTTCTAGCTCAAGCGTAAATTTAATATTTTCGTCAAACCTGTTTAAATGGTCAAGAAACTAATTTAAGGAATCCAATCCATGTTCCCAAAAGCATAAGACATCGTCCATAAACCTACACCAGAAACATGGAGACAGACGAAAACACTCAATAGCGGACGTTTCTATCGAATTCAAAAATAAATTAGCCAGGATTGGACTTAAAGGAGAGCCCATAGCTAAACCGAAGACCTGTTGATAAAATTCTCCTCTAAAACCAAAAGAAAAGGAATACTTGTTTACCAACGAGACCAATTTCATAATGACTTCGAGGTCCAGGCTTGCCAACGTTACATCTTTTATCAATTCAAAATGTTTTCTTGTTTTATTTTTTAATATGAATTCACATTTTTTAACATCACAATTTGTGTACATAGATACAACATCAAAACTACAGAGAATTGTATTGTTGTCTATGTGACGATTTCTTAATTTGTTTACAACATCAACTGAATTTTTCAAATAAGATCTTTGAGTCCCCAAAAGCGGACGAAATGCTGTTCATCTCACCCAATTTCAGTAAAAAAAGGAACAGTCATATCATTGGTTGATAGAGTTATTAAAATTCGTTCCCCGGAGTATATTGATAGCGAACTATTGTATTTGAGAGATATTTTATTTTGCAACGGTTATCCTGTTAAATTTTTATATGAAATAATACAGAAAAGGCAGATTAAGCATGAAAAAGTTAATAAAAACGATGGTTCTCAACTTATGGACCCCACAATTTCGAATAGATACATTTTATTACTTTACATACCGACTCTTGGGGAGAAAATCAAAAGAAACTTTACTGAAACATAATATTTCAACTTGTTTTAAATCAATCAGACCATTGAGTAACTTTCTAAATTCTGGAAAAGATATAACATGTAATATTTTGTCAAGTGGAGTTTATAACATCCCTTGCTCTTGCGCGAAATTTTACATCAGTCGAACACACCAGCAATTTGTGGAACGATTTATTGAGCACCTGAATTCAATAGATAACGCTCCAAAATTTAGGCCTTTTTGCTTGACAGATTTGGGCAAAATCAGTAAGTCCTTCTTCAAGAAAAACTGTAAAATCCGATATTACCTTTGACAGGGAAACGGTTTTTTTAACGACGTTTTTATTTTTCCATCAAATCAATTCATATGTTAATCTCAGTGTGGGTGATCTTCTAAGCGTTAAGGAACCAAAAAGTGAAGTCTGACGTTGAAAGGAGATATGAAGGGTTCCAGAGATTATTCACGTTGTTAATCAGAATTTGTAAAGTAGACTTTGTGCTGTTAATCGATCTGAGCTTCATAGTATCCTTTGAAAAGTACTCAATTTTAAATAGAAAGAAAATGTGTTTTAGCCTCTAAGCTTTATTTTGAAATTATTGGCAACTTGAACGCTAAAATTATTGCTTATCTAGTGGCCTATAAGCAAATACAACAACGATCGACGAGTTGAGATGAGTGAGGGTTAGCTGTAGACTATTAGCATAAAGGGATTGTTGTTTGAAAGTATGGCAAATTTCTTCCTCTGCTTTGACAATATTTTTCATAGGACTATTGGAACTCATATCCAAAATAGAAATCATATTGGGACAATTGCATGTTTAACTATAGAGAAAGTTATAGAAGAAATGGAAGAGAGTGGCTTTTTTCCCACAACTTGTTACATGGTATGATGGTTTAAAGAGAGCCTCGGGCAGAGTTTTGTTAAGACTGGGAGGAGGGGGGGAGAGTCAGATGTCTATCTCCCTTGGTTTGCACCAATTGTTCATTTTTCATTTGCACAACACACCATTATTCTTGTTATCTCTGCTATAAAAATACTGTATATTAGACAATTTTTTCAACGTGGATGCAACTTGATGCAACCCTAAAGTAATCATTTAATTATCTATTAGTACCTCTCACATGAAATAATTACAGGGTCAAAAGAGGAAGTTTAGGCCCAGGTCCCCAAAAGTTCTAAAAATCAAGAAAAGTTATTTTTTTTAAGATAAATGTAAAAAGTTGTCGTTAAAGTTGCCTTTTTTTTTTTTTTTTTTTTTTTTTTTTTTATGAT
>JAQQPU010002193.1:631-19975 GCA_029168905.1 Artemia sp. Kazakhstan ARC1039 | reverse complement strand
TTTTTTTTTTTTTTTTTTTTTTTTTTTTTAATGGCAGATTTGCCTTTTCCCCAGTCTCCTTAAAGCATTCTGCAAATGAAAATGACAAAACAAGTACAGATTAATATCAACGGAGAAATGAAACTTAAAAGGAACAAAAATGAAAATCTGCAATGAAGCCAAGTTTTAGTTGAGCCTAATTTAACACACATTAAGGGAAGTGCTGGTGCCCCAAAAAGTTAAACTGTCATTTGTCCTTTGCTGAAAAGGAATGACATTTATTTTCCATTTCGAAACATTAGTTAACAAACGGGATAATAGTAAATAAGGAAAAAAGAGGATATCTAAAAGAGAAAAATAATGAAATGCGACACATTATACATAAATGCAAAAAATGAAATCTTCCAGCGAATCAACTAAAACAAAACAAATATCAAATTAAGAAAATAACACGTAAAAATCGTGGTTGATATTAAGCGAACTTCTAAATTTATTCTGTCTTTCAATAACGGTGGCAAGAGGGTTTGTAGCTTCATATTTTGCTTTTACTCTGGAATTTCTGGTCCACGATGGAAAATTAAGAAGGTGCCTACAACACTAATGAGAGGCAATGCTCTATAGTCGCCTATAGTAAAGAGCCAAATAGCCTCAGCGTATTTTATTATTTATAAAACAAAATTTCCGAAGCCACTTCATATAGAAGGGATGGTCACATAAACTTTGGCTCACTTGATTGAAAATTGAAAGTTCTAGTGCCCTTTTAAGAGTAAAAGTAATAGGAAGGCAACCGGCCCTCCTCTCACGCCTTTTTAACTGTCCTCTCCCAAAAGACGCCCAATCAAAATTTTGAGGTGGCCATTTTGTTCGAAATAGTCTAAATGTCAAATAATTATACCTATGGGTAAACATAACCCTTTCAGCCCCGGGGCAACGGCTGTAAGTTATGCAAGTTGCTAATTGTTAATATATAAGCTTTTTTTTTATCGGGAAAGAAGGACATGTTTGATCCTGGGTTTCCAAAAACGCTTTGGGTGTTAAGGTGAAACTTCAGAAAATGTTGAGAGGGATGTTGAACAACATAAAGCTCATTATGTGCATACTAGTGCTGAAAAGGGTATATCAGCAATATCTATTGAACAGCTGAGAGTATTAGTTTAAATTTTTCAGGTTATATTGAGGGTGATATTGAAGAGTGATTGGAGGGCAGCCTTCCCCCTTAGCCCTTTTTAGAGGTTCCTTTCCCTCAATACCGATTGAAATTTTGCAAAAGCCACTTTTTTCAAAATAGTCAAAAGGTCTAGTAGTATCCCTCAGGGGATGCCATGTCGCCCCACAGTACCCAGGGCAAGTATTGTAAACTATGCAGTTTGCCCACTGTTTACAGGCGGGATTTATCATTGGAGAAATTGGGAATATTTGATGCTAGGGTTGTCCGGAAAGGCTAAGTGTATTAAGGTGCAACTTTGAGGATTGTTTAGGGGTATATAACTGAATCAAAAGACACTGTGTGCATCCAGGTTATAAAAAGATGTATCTGCAAAACCTTAGGAACAGTTAAAGGTATTAACTTAACCCTTCCAGGGCCACTACTACTACGACTGCAATTGCGACGACTTGTGACTTCGACTATTTGCAACTTTGACTACTCACGACTGTGACTGCAACTACTTCCGCTTGCGACTGCTATCCGGAAGTATTGAGGGGTAATTGAAAAAAGATCAAAACACTATGTGCGTGCTGGTTGTCAAAAGGGTGTAACAGTAATATATCAGGAACGGTTGAGGTCATTAAGTTCAGGGCATTCTGAGGGGGATTTTGGAAAATGATCAGAGGGTAACTAGCCCTCCTGCCCTTTTTAGATGCCCCATTGCCGAAACTCGTTGAAATTAAAAACCATGTTGTTCAGCATAAGTCAAAAGGGCTAATAACTATGCATCCGAGGATGTCTTGTTCCCTACAGCCCCCGGGGCAAGGGTTATACATTATACAATGTCCCCATTGTTTACTTAAAGGATTTATCGTTAGGAAAGGGGAATGTTTGATCCTGGACGTGCCTGAAAAGGCTAAGGGTATTAAGGTGAATTTTCAGGGAGTATTGAGGGGAATACTAAACTAAATCAAAAGAAACTGAATGTACAAAGGTTATCTTAAAGCCGTATCTGCAGTTTCTTAGGAACAGTTAAGGGTATTAACTTGAAACTTTCAGGACCACTACTGCTTTTACTACTGCGATTGCAACTGTGACTACTGGCGACTGAGACTACGATTACTTGCAACTGTGACTTCTTACGACTGTGACTACTTGCGACTTTGACTACGACTATCTGCGACTGCGACTACTTGCGACTACGACTGTGACTACTTGTAACTACGACTGCAACTGCTTGTGACTGCAACTACTTATGACTACGACAACTTTTACTTACAACTAGTTTCAGAATTTTTTGAGGGATGTCAAAAAAAATCAAAACACACTCAAAAGGGTGAGGGATGTTAATCAAAAAAAGCGTATCAGCGATGTCTCAGAACCGCCAAGGTTATTAAGTTGAAACTTCCGGGGGATGTTGGAAAGTACTTGGATGGCGAAGGCCCCCTTGTTCTTTTTAGACACCCCTTCCCTTCACAATGGTTAACATTCTGAAATAGCCACTTTGTTCAAAATATTCAGAAGTCTTAGTTACTATGCCTCTGGGGATGCCATGCCCCCACAGCCAAGAAGCGCTGTAAGTTATGCTATTTGACCATTGTTTACATACAGTATTGCAATTGGGAAGGGGGGGATGTTTGATCGTGGGTGTGTCTGAAAAGGCTAAGGGTATTAAGATGAAACTTTCGGGTCCACTACTACTGGAACTCCACCTGTGACTGTGACTACCTATGACTGCAACTACAATTAAGACTACTTGCAACTTCGACTACTACTCTTTGCGACTGGGAATGTGACTACTTGGCACTGTTACTACTTGCGATTGCAGCAACTTGCGACTCCGAATACTTGTGACTGCAACTTTGACTACTTGTATCTGCGACTGTGACTACTTGCGACTTTTACTACTAGTGACTGCGTCTACTTGTGATGGTGACTATGACTAAGGCTACTTGTGGTTGCGACTTTGACTATAGGCGAGTACGACCACTTGCGACTACTTGTGGCTGTGACTACTTGTTACTGCGAGAAATTGCTACCATGGCTCCTTGCGACTTTGGTACTTGCGACTGCGACTACTTATGATTGCAATACTTAGGACTGCGACTATTTGTGACTGCGAAACCATGTGACTGTGACTACGAATACGATTACTTGCGACTGCTACTTTGGCATCTTGTGACAGTGACTACTTGCAACAGCGATTGCAATTACTTGCGACTGTGTCTACTTGTGATTGTAAATGTGAGAACTTGTGACTGCAATTGCTAGTGCTTGTGACTGTGACTACTACTGCTAGTATTGCGACTGTGACTGCAAATATTACTGTTACTTCTACTACTACGGCTAGAACTATTGAACTAAATCAAAAGAGTTGAAGTGCATCCTGCTTGTCAAAATGGCATAAGGCATCTAGGTTGTCAAAAATAACATACATACAAAGTTCCAGAAAATTGCGTAAAAAGGGGTAAAACGCCACCTCTCAAATGAGGGTAAGGTATTTTGATTAAAACGCGGAATTTTTTCTCGTAAAGGATGGTTGCGAATGTGCGTTTATTTGTTGTTTTTTTTTTCTCGTGGTATTTATATCCAACCAGTGGTCATAGATAGCTCGTAAATAGGAGGAGGCTTATTCGAACGAAAATTTAAACTTCTAATGTCCTTTTTAAGTAACAAGAGATTAAGCTACAGCAAATTGCCGGAGGCTGTTTCGTCCTGCTAAACCACAAATTTTCCCCGAATTAAGCCAATATATTACCAAGCAAACTTTAATGCAGTGGCGTAATTTCGTCAAAATCCTGAGGGGGGGGGGAAGCAAAGTTCCCAAATTTTCCCAAATCAAGTGAAAATGACAGTGAAAACTGAAAAATGATCCATATATTACCATAAAGGCAAAGATGTACTAAAGAAAACTGACGTGTTTCTCTGGATACTGGAATTATGAGCTTATCTTAGTTTTGGCGAGATTTTTTGCAGAAACTATTATTCAGCTGCGGGAGGGGGGGGCAACCTTCGGTCTGGAGAGGGCAGTTGTCTCCCCCTACTCCATAGCAAATTACGCCCCTGCTTTAATAGATAACTAATTGACTTAGAAATATCTAAACGCTACTTACGCAGTATCTCAGTTTGAGAAGTCCTACTGCTACGGCGTGGAGCATTCGTCCCGAAAACTATATACAGTCGAGGCAAAAAAAAGAACAATTATTATGTACCGTTCATTCAGTAAACTAACGGCTATAGAAAATTATATTGTTCCACACTAGACAATAAAGTAGAAGTGTGTAGATTCTTTTGTGTGTGTGTATAGGGGGGGGGGGGTACCTACAGCCCAAAAATGCATTTTTAGGCTCCATTTTTCAGATTTTATATGAGAAGTACTTCATGTAATTATAGTGGGGGGATGCAAAGCCTGACCTCCCTTCATCTGGTGGGATTTATTTGGACTAGGTTTAGATAATTTTTAAGTGGAAGCTTTTGTTTTAGAATATTGAAGTGATGTGGTAATTTGTTGAACTTAAGTGTAAAGATCAGGGGTCTGATTGGGGTGACAGTCTCCCACTTAGTTAGTAAAAAATTAGGGTTTGAAAAGCAAATGTACCCACATAAATCGTTTTCTCGAAGATTTGTTATGCAAAAAGTACCCAAACCACACTCGATGAAAGAAGATTCCAATTCCCGAAAAATGTTCGCTAATTGTACTCTGTCTAATTTCTCGGACTCTTGGGTTTGGAACCGTCTTCTTATGAGTTTTATTGTATTTTACCTATTGGTTTACCAAGGTCTCGATGAAATTATATGCACGTTTTTTTCTAATGTAATTTTGTTATTCCATTGTTGTTTTTTCCTATTTCTGTTTTGTTTGTGTTGGCTTAAATAGGCTCCAAAGATGGTCCTGAAAGATCCAAATTTAGAACGCACAAAATTCAATCCACGCAAAAATCAATCCAAGCAAAACACAGCCCCACCCAAGTTTCACCCTTATAAAAGCTTTTCAAAGGAAGGGTTCCACTCAAATAAAGTTCAACACACGCATGACTTGGCCAGAAAATTTCACTTTCAAGCAATTCATTCCGCACACAAGTCAACTCAGAAAAATCCAATCCGATTGAATTTGAAGTCGGCAAAAATTCCGTTTTGGTTAAATTTTATCGAGTTTACTAACTGAGTAAAATTTTGTATTAGTTTAGTGTATATGGTCAGGAGATAGGATAAAAATTAGTTTTATCGATTGTCAAGATTCTTTGGTTTCGGAAGTCAGTTTTGTCTGGGATGCGTTTATATTAAACAATTGTACAGGAGCCATCTGTCGAATTTTTTTGGAAAATAATTGAAACCATGAATAAACAAATGTTGGCATAAGCATGCTTCTTATGAAATCTCCGAGAACCAAAGTCCCTGCAGAAAGCCTTCTGGTGTCTCTCTCAAAGATTTAGCGTTTATCTGTGGGTAAAATTGACTGTCTTCCCTTGGGCCTTTTATTTCTCTTCATGCTTGGGATTTTTGATTTCTTAAATGCTTGCTTTATTCTCTAACTTTGTGATCCCACGTTGTCTAGTACCTCGATATTTCGGGACGTTACAATATCGATTTCTTGAGCAGTTTGAAAATTAAACCATTGAATAGTTAGAAATTCCTGCTTAAAAAAAGAAAAAAATGATGGCTCGAAAAAGTGCCGCTTCAGTGGAATAAAAAAGAAGTGTAAGCAGCAACAAGAGATAATATTCTTTGTCGCTCCGGTTTATTAGATACCGATCTCGGTTATATGAAGTCCAGGTTATTCGACGGTATAGTTTTAGACGAAAATGTGTTTCGTGTGAAATTACATTTATAAGAACTATTAAAATTATTTTTTTTATCTTTCTTGCGGAGATCTTTATTTGCACACTAGATGCGTGAAATGTGTATTATTTTGATTATTTCTAAGTTGTAATACGTCTGTCAAGACGTGTCGTCATCAGTGCATCATCATGTCTCCATGTCTCATGTCATCATCATGTCATCATGTCTCCAGATGATGATAGTGATGTTGTTGTGACGTATGACTTGACAGACGTATAACCAGTTTAGCAATCTAAACTACCAAAATAGGAGGATTGACGGCAAGTCTATTTACTCCATGCAGCAAATAACCGAGAAAATTGACAAAGAAGATACATTACTCGTTTTTACAGGCATTGTGTCAATCTATCAGAAACATGTCAACAATTGGGGTTACTTGATCTTTCTAATATGGAGAATGTATTTTAGTGCATCTTAGGGTGAATTTGGCTGTCAACAGGAGCTCCTTTAAGATTAATGCGAATTTTTTTTGAACATGCATAATTAAGCTAATCCCATGACTCGGTGGTAAAATCCCATAATATTTTAAATGTGGAGCTAATCGATTTGGCATCAGGATAAGTTAATTCTGTTTGTTTAATTAATATATAAACGAAACCATTATCTAAAAAGTAAAAACAGATATGTGATATAAATGAACATGCAATTTGATCAAAATGTAAATTTCTAGACAAGTATTGGCAAAACTATATGAAAACCGAAAAATTGCTCAAGCCACCCATAATATGTATGCCTACAGGATATACAAAGAAGACTCTAAAAGCTGGCTTCAAGACTGTGATGATGATGGTGAAAGTCAAGCAGGCAGCAGACTCCTTCATTTGTTGCAGGTAGTAATTCTTTGTTTTTGTGCCTGCTATAATGCATTAGCATAAATATTTCTTGCCAAAACCAAAAGGCATATCTGATAATTTTTTTTTCATGGCTGACTGCAATCTAGTAAAGTGTGAAACGCAGCCCTAGGGTTTTTAAAGTTTTTTTTACTTCATATATTTGTTCTCTCACACATTACAACAAAATTCTTACTTATTGCAACCATTTCTATTTGTAGGATTTTGTAAGTCGATTCCAGTATAAACATAGGCTATATCCAAAAGTTTACTGTTTTTATTGTTTTGTATTATTTTTTTTTTACTCATTCCTATCTCTAACAGATCAAATTGTTGTTGAAAGAAATGTTTGGAGAACTTAAAGAGCAATATTTGAAACTGATAATACAGCTAGGCAGGATGATCAGTTTCTATGCTATAAATATTGTTAGGGAATCCATGACAGACATTATCTTTCAGTTGGAAAATTATTTTATTTTTTTCTTGCATATATCTTCAGGGACAGGCTGGCTGTTCTGATTTTTTTTCTTATTTTTTGGATTTCCGTTCGATTAATACGTTTCTGGTGTTTGTTAGCTAATGATTTTGTTAGCTAACACTTTTGCTTCTATAGGCTGGCAGACAGATGGTTGATAACATTGTTTGTTTACAACTGGACGGTGCAAGAAAGTCTATAACTTTTTCCTCAACGCGCACTTCAAACATAATTTAAGAATGAAACGCGTTTGATACCCCTGACCATCAGCATAGAAACAAGTTTCGTCTTGTTCTCTCTTATTTCTATCAATCCACTGCAAATAGTGAAATCAAAGTTTTTTTTAATAAAATTTGATATTTAAAAAAATTGAGTAAAAAATTAATTAAAAAAAGAAGTTTTTGTGATGGAACTGAAGAGCGAAGGTGAAACCTAAACAGCAAAACTAGGGCTTAACTGAAAACATTGGATTTTTGTACGCTAAGAACATAAAGTACTTTGGAGTATACTTTACGACATGGAAATAAGGCATTATTGTTTCTTATGCCTGGATTTGTGTTTCTCATTAAAGCACCAGTTGAGCATAATCCTGTAAACATTGAGGAGTTCTATCAATCCGTTTATTTGCACTAGTTTTATAGATATATGTTGCGTAAACTGCGAAGTAATAATGTTTGTTTGTTTAAAGTTTCAACTTTGTTCTTTATTTTCGTCAGGAAAACTTAAGTGTTCTAAAATTCAACTTCCAAAAGGAGCTATTGGGTCTCTCGGTAAAGCTGTTGTTGGTCCTGATAATTAAAAATGGCACTAGAATTAAACACTAAAAAAAAAAATTAATGAGCCTCCACTTCATTTTCTATGACTATTCTAGCGATATGATTACCCTATTAAAGGGGGTACCCCTAAATAAAATTGCTGTTGGAGGGGGGAGACAGACGCACAAAAATTGAATTTTCAGGTCATAATTAACTAATTTTTCCTGGGATGGGGCCTCTTTCTACTCTGCTGATGTTGGTGTGATCCGCCCCCTTTCTATGTATTTAATGTCCATCTCAGGATTTGGTTATATGCGATGGGTGCTACGTAGGGCTCTGGGGCAGAAAATGGCTTAAAAACGAGGCTCTTTGTCCTCCAATCACTTTTGTCCCTTATAAAGGGATTTTGAATGTCCAATATCCAATCGAATAGGGACACTGTTAAGTCTCTGTGACCATCCTTTCTATATGAAATGGTTAAGAAAAAACAAAACAAAAAAAAACTTATGAATACATGGTTCTTAATTTAGTCAACGCTACTGCGGAGATTCTGAAAAATAGGATTTACTTATGTTTTAGATATTTACTTCCTGTGTTAATACACACGGCTAAAACAGGATGGGTTTTTAGGATTGTTGAAAGTTCGTAAGAATGTCTCTTCTTTTCAAAGATTAGTATAAAAATAATTTCGGAATTATTGGCCTATTTTGGTTTTGCCAGTTATATCGCTTGTTCTAGAACACTGCATCAACGCTGGAATATACCATCATCTAGTATTGCAAATTTACTATATCCAAAGCATTTTGCTTTTTGGAGGGATGGAGCCACAGAGGTGGTTATGCCGTATATAATTTTTATAATCAATTAAGTTTCTGACATAAATCTGTGGGTAACTGATTGATTTTTGGGATTTTTCGATTTTTTGATTTTCGGGGATATGCTACTGCTCTTAAATTTAAAATGAAGATATCTATTGTTTTGTGTTGGTTTTCTGCAAATAGTAAAATCGAGTTTACTCGATTTTAGTCAAGTTCACTCGAGTTTAATCGAGTAAAGTCAATTTTACTATCTACAGAAAACCAACACAAAGCAATAGATATCTTCATTTTAAATCAAATCACCCCCCGCAAGTTAAAAGAGCTGTCGTAAACTCTCTCGTCGATCGTGCTCTAAATATTTGCTCTGATTCCCACATCACAGCAGAACTAAAGTTTATCAGGGACATATGTTTTGGAAACGGGTACCCCATTTTACTTATTAATAATACAATTAGCCGTAGACTGAAAAAAACCTCCCGTAAAATTAGTGGTATTTTATCATGTGGGAATCCCGATAAGCCTTCAAATATAGTCCACCTCCCATACATCCCAAAAATCACTACGAATTTTAAAAGTTTGCACACAAAATAATCTGTATGTAGTATTTACTAATATTTCCAAAATCATAAATTTTCCAAACTCTGGTAAAGATTAAACCCCACTTACTCGCTAAAGAGGGGTTTATCAAATACTATGTGACTGCGGCAAATACTATGTAGGTGGAACCCACCAGAATTGAAAGAAACGCCTACAGTAGCATTGTGATTATATCACCAAAGCCTTAAATTCTAATAGTGCTAATGCTTCTTTTGATTCTACTTTCAGCAGCAATGTTTTTGATAACCCCAGCCACAAAATACTTTTTGAAGAATCCGCCTTTATTAGTAATGCCCTAGGCATAAAACAGGTTGTTCGAGGAGCAATTGAAATCAGACTTAGGACAAATAATGATATTTCCTTAAATAGGGATTTGGGGGAATATTCACTAAATGCTCTATTCACAAATTTACTTAAAAACGATTTTACAAGATATATTTAAAACCCAGTAGACACTAACACAGAACCAGTTACAAAAACTTAAAAGACCTTCGAGGTTAGCTGCCAAAAAGGCAAGATTAGCAGTGAAAGCGTGTTTATAATTATTTGTCTTTCACTTCAATTATTTGCCCTGTTTCACCTCACTTTGTTTATCAGCCCTGGTTGAACTTCGCTGAAGTTAGGATGCTGAGACTGTTCTAAAAAAATTTCGTTTTAGTTTTAGCGGTTGTATGTTATTGTAAGTCTCTTTACTTTTATATAATTATGTTTTGCTGAGGACTGCCCTTGGACATAGGACTGAAATATTCCTTCAAATATAGAATTCCAATGTCTTGCGAAAAGAATTCCCTATTCCTTGTTCTTTGAAAGAATTCCCCTTCTTGTTGTTGATGTTTATAATAAACGACAAAACGACAGAAAACTAGAAGCCGACATCCACTTACTCGGAAATCTTTGAAAATCATTTAGCTTCTGAGTATTGTGCCGGAGATAGTGATATTCATTTTTGATGAAACTTACATCATCAGAAAGTGTGAATTTTGCTTTTTCTATTAAACGGGGCAGATTAAGTTCAGGAAACGGCCGTCCCTAAAATCAAAGGAACTCATAACAGCTCAAGGAACTATCACATCACATCAGCTCAAAGGAACTATCATTTGAGCGATTTCGTCGCTTCAGGAATTACACGTGGAGCCTACCGCTTTGATTGCCAAGCTCGCCGACAAAAGGGCTGTAAATTTTGCTTTCTTTTCAGTCAAATTTCGGAGTCAAATCCATATATTCTCGACAGCTCTCATTGAGGGCTATTCCCCTAGAAAAATTCATTAGTTGGCCCTTTGTGACACTTAGCCGACGCTGAAACTCGCAAAAGGATTTTAAGCTCGCGTTTCGCCTTAAGAGGTGCTGCTTTTTCTTAGCTTTAATCTTATTGACAAAATTGCAAGCATTTTCATGTAAATGCTTCATCTTCAAATATTGTTGATTTTGGTGTCTCCCAGTTTGCTGTATTAAATCTGATTCTCCTTCTAATTCTTATGATTTACGTTGTAGCATTTTGTTTGAGCCATGGAAGCGGGGAAATTTAAAATTCTTTTAATCAAAGTCGCTATACCTTCGTTTGGCAACGATCCAACCCTAATGTACAATTCTCAATAGGATGGTAGTTCATCTCCAATTTCAAATTCAAGAATATACTTAGTATATTCTCGGAATATACTAGTATATCTTTGCAAGATATACTTATGATTAAGAGTAACCCGTCTTGATTTGAAAATAGATAAACGAAATTATGTTCTATTTTCACAGTCCCTAATTGTTATCCTTGGATATCGAAAATACCCTCTGAGAAGGGAATCATTAAGTGTGTGAGGTATTTCAAAGATCTAGGAATTCATATTGATGAAACATTATCATTTAGTTACCAAGTGGGGGCTGTTAGAAAAATATTGTTGAGGGATGAGGGATAATGTGTAAATTAAAACATATCTGTTCTTTACATGCTTAGGCTAGAATATTTTCTTTAATACATTCTTAGATTTTGCATATTTTGTACGGTTCATCTAAATTTCCATGATACTTTCCTTTCCATACGTTGATCTGTACGGGTAATGCATAATATTACCATTAGATCATGTAGTGTAAGAGGAAATCTTGGCCTAAAGGAGCAAGATACCTTCACTCACTTGAAGTCTAAATTGTATGTTGAATTTCTTAAAATTCTTACCTTTGATGTGCTGCAGATTTTATTTTTATTTTTTAAATAAACTAATGTGTTTGAAAATTATCTCTAAGAAGATTAAATCACTTAGACTAGAAATGAATGAAGGCGAAAACATGATGTTAGGTAACAGGAAAATCGATCATGTGGATAGCTTTACTTACTTGGGTACTTGGTGCAGCAGTGAGTTGTTAGTAGTAGTAGTAATAATTTAAGACCTGTCGCAGAGTTATCCCAGAACGGTCACGAGTCGAAAAAGCAGAAATATTTTCCTAATAATTATAGTATTCGGTGACTAATTCCAACAAGGAATAATATGCCACTTTTCTGCTAAAAATTTATCTACAAAATATTATTTTTAAAATTAGCTGTTTTCACAGCTTGTCTCCTTACCATAATGCTGCAGGCAAGTATATGGCTAAAATTACGAATTTAGCTCCATATGTGCAATTAAGGATTTCCATATTCTGATTTGAACAAGGTATAAACAGTCCACCTTTCCACTAAACTATATCTTAGCAGTCTCTGTCTTAATTGTGTTGTTTGCATAATTTGGGGCTTTTGTTCCTGGGGCTGCACGGGTCGTGTCCCCTGCACTGTTTTGGGACTTTTTGATTTTTCTGATTGAAAGGGTTTTCTTAACTAATGAAATCATTGCCGTTTCAGCTTTTGGGGCATAAAGGGCGGTTACTGGCTTTTGATCGGTTTTGCCCTTAAAAAGAGCATTACCCCAAACTTCCCCGCAAATTCGCACTTATATCTCTTCCATGTGACGAGATTGCGGAAAATGTAAATGAATCACATGCGGGAACGATATCGCTCTATACCAGGGATGTCAAATCTTTTATTATAGTGGGACGCATTGTCGCTTGCATTAATTCAATGGGTCGCAGAGCCTATTAAATTTTAAGGAAAATGGGTACATAAAGAAATTGGTAGTACTGGTAGTGTATGTGTACGGTAGTTTACTGGTAGTGTATGATGTATGAAGGCTGTTTAGGTAAATATAAAAAATTTATGGGTTGAAGCAAAATATTTTTCCATTTATCCTAATAAATGGTTTTAGATGGAACATCTATTTTCATTGTAATATTTTTGCTTTTCTCTTTTTAAGATTGTTAATTCCAAAGATGTCATCGTCGTCGTTTCAAGGTGGTTTGGAGGGGTTCTCCTTGGAGCTGATCGTTTTAAATTAATCAATAATGCTGCAAGGCAAGTTCTTCAACTTGGAGGATTTCTTGAAGCTTCTAATGACGCTGGGAAAAGGAAGAACAAATAAATAGAGGTTCAAACTGCCAGTTGCTTTTCATCAGGCTGATCAATTTTATTTACATTTGTTTTGTGGTGACTCTGTGATGATTAATTTCATAAAACGAATTATTTGAGGTTTTGTCAAAAAACTTTCCTAATATTTTAATCATCATACTCATGGTTGTAATAATATACAATAAAAAATAATAAAGTAAATATTTCTGAAACCATGTATGTAGGCAGATGTGGGGTGGGAGCAGCTGTTCCCACCCTGAAGTCTGAATTTTGTAAAGTATGTGTCAAAATTGTGGAGAGGAGTAGCTGATACGGGACACATGACAAATACTTCAGCATCTTCTGTTCCCGTCTAATAGAACCATCGGCCAGTAATACCTCGCTAAGCAAAATCAAGGCTGTGCCTCTTTGTTGATTTCATACTATTGTTTAGCTATAACCAAAAATATTTCAATTTTCAGTTCCGGTGTCCTCATTTTTAATCTACAATCATTACTTGAAAACCATTTGAACAAAAAAAAGTTCTAGAATTAGAATTAATACAGTTCTAGAATTAGAAGAAGAAAAACTCTTTAAGTGGCCTGCAGAATATAAAACATTAAATTTTAAGACTGTCAGTAGTCTTTCATCGGCCATGATTTCGTTAAATTTTGATATATGATTAAAATTCTCTAAAAATTCAAATAAGCTCAGCTTTCAGTCAAACGCTAATTTTCCAGAATTCTACAAATGTAGGGATATATGTCAAGTCAGTTTATTTGAGTTGGTTTTGGAGACATATGTTGCATAAACTGATATGTTCGTTTTAAGTTTCAACGTCGCTCTTTGCTTTTATCAGCAAAACTTCCTTTTTAATTTAAGTTTTGTTCGTTTTTAGTTTTTTTTAAATATACTCAATAAACTTTACAAAAAGATCGTTTCCAACTCAAGTGATGAAACTAAAGAAGTCAATATGTTATTTTGTAAAAATTTTCCAAAACCCCTCTCACGCCAACCTTTTCCCCAAGCACATCCAATCAACATTTTGAGATAGCCATTTTGTTCCACGCAGTTAATGTTCAGGAAATTATACCTTCGAGCAGGACACTCCCCCCCACAGTCTTGTGGGCAAGGGTATTCCCTGGGGGTATATAAGTTTTTATTGAAATCTTTGTCGTAGAAACTTAAAAAAGGGCTTTATCGATTGGAAATTCAAAGGTCTAGTGCCCTTTTCAATAGACGAAAGTGATTTGAGGGCAACTAGCTCCCCTCTCTCGCCCACCTTTTCCCCAAACACATCCAATCAAAATTTTTAGATAGCCATTTTGTTCAGTGTTGTGGATTTCCAGATAGACATTATGTTTTTGAGGAGGACACTCCCCCACAGCCCTCAGGGCAAGGGTTGTAAGTTATGCCCTGGTGTAGCGATAAAAATAATTTGTGGCTATAAAGAAATTATTAGCTATAAAAGGAATTTTGTGGTTATAAAAGAAAATGTGGCTATAAAAGAAATGACTGAGGCAATTGTGGTCATAAATATTGACCGCGTCAAATGTAATATCGTACTTTAAAGCTGCGAACTTACACCTTATAAGTTCTCCGATAGTGCCGCTTGTAACGCTAAAGATTGCGCCATCAAGCCCTGCGCCACAGCAATGGGGAGTGAAGTAAGCATATGACCGCGCCACCCTCAATTATTGGGAGAAAATAAAATGTGTAGAAATATAAATGTGACCTCTTTTCCTTGAGCTATCTGGAGATCAGATTCCTTGGGAACGTACCTTGGAGATATGCGAACTAATTACCTGTTATTAGACTAGATGCAGACATACAAAATGAAATAAACACAGGTAAAAGGCAATAGATTTATTGAGACTTACATATTTAGGTGAACAGCAGTGGGTCACTTCAAATGACAACAACGGTGACTGAGATACAACAATGAAAGAATTGCAAAGCTTGAATGCCGAAATGATTCTGTCTAAATGATCCTGACTCTGATTTACGAATACCTCCAAAAAGCACTTACCCCACTATCAAACGTAGTTTTTTGTCCTGCGCTCTAAGAACTGGCTCACAATTGGTTCAAGTGGCCCAAGGATGCGAACCCTTCGTCCAATAAATTGTTTTAAATATTTTTGATGATTCAAACGTTCACACAGCTTTTATAATTTAAACTTCCTTAGAAATATTGTGCGTAGCATCTTTTTTATTGCCCACTTGTCCTAGCGAAATCCAAACCTTGGATAGCGCCGTTCTTTGTCTGAGGCTAACTGCAATTTTTCTCTTTGCTGATTTAGGACTTTTCTTTCTTTTTGACACTAGATTTAAACTTAATTAGAGGAAGTCGGAATTATCTTTAGAAAGAAGGAACTTTATTTTGGTATTTTAAATATATCGCATTTTACTCACGGTACACTGGGGGCATATAAGGTTTTTATAGAGCGCGTCGTCGTAGAAAATCGAAAGGGCTCATTCGATTGGAAATTGAAATGGCTACTGCCTTTTTTAATGGTCGAATGTGATTGGAAGGCAATTAACACCCCTTCGACGCCCACCATTTCCCCAAACATATCCAATCAAAATTTTTAAATAGCCATTTTGTTCCACTCAGTTTAAAATTCAGGAAATTATGCCTTTGAGCAGGACTCTCTCCCCATCGTCTTCAGGGCAAGGGTTAAAAGTTATGCCCTGGGGGCATATAAGGCTTTTATTGAAATCTTTGTCGTAGAAACTTGAAAAAGGGCTCATTCGATTGGAAATTCAAAGGGCTAGTGCCCTTTTTAATAGTCGAAAGTGATTTGAACATATGCTATCAAAATTTTTAGATAGCCATTTTATTCAATGCAGTTGAAAGTTTTGGAAATCAGGTCTTTAAGGATGACAACCCATCCCCCCCACAACTCTCAGCGCAAGGGTTGTAAGTTATGCCATGGGATCATGTAAGGTTTTTATAGAAAGCGATGTTGTATAAACATCTAAAAGGGCTCATTCAATTGAAAACTGAAAGGGCTAGTGCCCTTTTAATATTTGAAAGTGATTGAAGGGCAACTAACCCCCCTCTCACGCCCAGCATTTCCCCAAACACAACCAATCAAAATTTTGAGATATTCATTTTGTTCAACGTAGTCGAAAGCTGGAAATTATGTCTTTTAGGATGATAAACCCATCTGAGCCCTCATTGCAAGGGTTGTAAGTTGTTCCCTGGGGACATATAAGGTTTATGTAGAAAGTTGTTGTAGAAATTTCAAAAGGGGCTCATTTAATTGGAAATCGAAATCGCCCTTTTTAATAGTTGGAATTGAGTGGAGAGTAATTAACCCCCTTCACACACACCACTTCCCCAAACATATTCAATTAAAGTTTAGAGATAGCCATTTTGTTCAACGTAGTTGAAAGTTCTGGAAATTATGTATCTAAGGATGACAAACCCCCCAGAGTCCCCAGGGCAAAGGTTGGAAGTTATGCCCTGGGGGCATATAAGGTTTTTAATGATACAGTGGTCGTAAAAACTTCAAAAGGGGATCATTCAATTGGAAATTGAGAGTAGTGCCCTTTTTAATAGTTGAAAGTGATTGGACGGTAACTAACCCCCTTCTCACGCCCACCATTCCCCCAAACACATCCGATCAAAATTTTCAGATAGCCATTTTGTACAACGTAGTAGAAAGTTCTGGAAATTATGTCTGTGAGGATGACAACCCCCTCACAGCCCTCAGGACAAGGGCTGTAATTTATGCCCTGGGGGAATATAAAATTTTTATAGAACGTGTTGTTGTAGAAACTTCAAAAAGGGCTCATTCGATTAGAAATTGAAATGGCCTGTGCCCTTTTTAATAGTCGAATGTAATTGGAAGGCAACTAACACCCTTTCCACGCCCACCATGTCCCCAAACACATCCAATCAAAATTTTGAGATAGCCATTTTGTTTGACGCTGTTAAAGTTCAGGAAATTATACTTTTGAGCAGGACACTCCCCCCACAGTCTTCATGGCAAGGGTTATAAGTTATGTCCTGGGGCATATAAGTTTGTTGTTGTTTAGACTAAGGCACTTTGTATCGAAGGAGTTGTCGTAGGAACTTCGAAAAGGGCTCATTTGATTGAAAATAGAAAGGACTGATGCTCTTTTTAATATCCGAAAGTGATTGGAGGGAAAACAATCCCCCTCCCATGCCCATTATCCCATTTGAATTTATGTTTAAAAACTAAATGTTGCCATAAGATTAAATCAAAATGCACTTTGTTAATGCTAATTCCCAATAAGGCATCTCAGCAGTATCCCAAGAACGACTGAGGGTATTATATTCAAACTTTTGGGGCTGCTTCTGCTCTTAAATTTTAACGAAATCAAAATAGCGTAAGTGTATCCAAGCTATTAAAGAAAGTAAGCACATTTTTTTTGCGAATGGTATCAAGTTTTCCATTTCAGGTCAACTAGAGGAGGTATGAAACTAAATTAAACTCTACTATTTGTTTCCAGATTTTTAAGAGGGTGTGTGTTGTTAAAAACTGCTGAAAATTTTTCTCCTGCATACAAATAGCAGGCCAAACTATAAATTCTTATAAAAACGAAATGATTTAAATTTTTTTTCTCTGAAAAGACTCTGTGAATATAAAACGAACAGAAATTAATTAAAAAATCTTTTTCCACAAAATAAGTTTTTCAAAGAAAAGTAAAGAACTCCAGTAAAGAATTTTAAACCAAAAATGAGCAAAAATAAAATTAAATAATCTACCAAGCGTGAAACTACCACAAATAAGCATCGATAAATAAATGAAACCTAAAATGAACAGAAATTACAATAAATAACTGATTCAAACTCAAAACGAGCAGAAATTAACATAAGTTGGGCCCAAAACCCCCTGTGCCTTCCCAAGGTAAGAAGATAACTTGCACTTTGCTGAAAAAAATACAAATGAATGTGCATTGTCAGTTTAATATAGATATAGTGATAAATAGTAATCAAAATGTTAATATTATTTGATTTATTAAAATTATAAAAGTAAAAACATTTATATTTTTTTCAGTAAAGTGCAAATTATGTTCTGGCCTTGGGAAGGCATAGGAGTTTTGCGCCCAACTTATGTTAATTTCTGCTCGTTTTGAGTTTGACTCGGTTATTCATTGTAATTTCTGTTCCATTTTGGGTTTCATTTATTTATAGATGCTGATTTGTGGTAGTTTCATGCTTGGTAGATTATTTGATTTTATTTTTGCTCATTTTTTGTTTAATGGAGTTCTTTACTTTTCTTTGAAAAATTTATTTTGTGGAAAAAGTTTTTTTAATTAATGACAGAAAACGTCATGTTTGGTGCCATATAGCACTTCGTAATGACGTTATCAAGACACATTAAAAAAATGTATGTATATATATATAATCAAGAACTTTTTAATAAGCCATTGAACATCTCTTTTTGCAATCTTGCTGCAGCCTGCTAGCCATTGTGAATTAAAAAAATAAAAGGAGACATAACTCGTTGTTTATCCATGCAAAAAAGTGGTTTTCCGTGTTTTAGGATGGGGGAGGGGGTAAAAACCTTTAGTATAAACAAAAAATCGCAAAGAAAGGAAGAAAACGAGGACAATTAACAGCCAGCAAAAAAATTGAAAAATTATGCAAATATTTCGGTCAAGACCTCCGCTTGACCGTCCTCAGTGCAGAATAAAACTGATAAAAATATAAAAACCAAACCTTAAAATAAAAACACCAAACTAAAATTGGACGACCCTTTCCTAGTAACGGTGAAAGGGTAACTGAATAAAAAACACAAGTCTAAATGGCATTTCACAATTTCATTTTGCGTAAAGCACTTTTAAAGGCTGATCGCTTTCCAGTTTGATTGTTATCGGAGACTCTATTCGATTACACAATATAACTTTGTGGATGTATGTAAAAACGATCAGAATTAATAATTTTGTCATAAATGGGACTTAGAAAAATTTCTCCAGTGTCTCTATTGAGAGCTACCTTTTGGTGAATGTGCTTTTTTATTTCAACTGCCTCCCTGAAAACTTGCGTGAGACCCTTAACGGGGGCAACGATAGAGGCCTCGTCAAACAAAATGAAATGGTGTGGATTCTCGTACACATGTTGCGCCAAGGCGGAATCAAAAACCTCAGGCCTTTGGCGTAACCTCATTGCCTTGTCGATTGAGGACTTGTGCTCAAATAACCTCTCCCCCAATTGCTGTTGGGTTCTACCAACATAAAAACAGCCACAAGAACAAGAAATTCTATAAACACCACTACCCAGAATGGGGCTGGTTTTATCTTTGCCGTTGTTAAAAAAGTTCTGTGTAATATTTGAATTTTTTAAAGGCGACGCTAAGTTTATGTTTTTTAAGGATTCTTTTCAATTTGTCACTCAATTTTGGAATTTAGGGTAGAACAGTGAAAAATTTCTTATCATCCACCAATGGGACGGTATCTGTTGGGGCTTGTGGATCTGATGTACTCCCCTCTGCTTTTTTTCGTCTTCTGTCTATAATGGTCTCAAGT
>JAQQPU010002192.1:49787-70914 GCA_029168905.1 Artemia sp. Kazakhstan ARC1039 | reverse complement strand
TTTAGATTTCATCCACTACTAGGTATTTGTCGACAACAACTAGTGCAGGTAGATTATTTGAATTCACAGTGTACTGATTCTGATGTACTGCAATGTCAGGGTCACATTTTCTACAGTAGAGTGTGACTTCACTCTTGTCATATCTCTTTGTATAGTCAATGATACTATTCGCATTCATTCTATAGAATTCACATGTTTCAATTTGTGTATTTGAAGCAATTTCACAAACAGTGTCCTCAAGTGTCGAATCACATTCTGTCACTGCCAAATAAAAATCAGTGGGCTTATAATCATAACACCCAGTGTCTTCACAGCAATGACGTAGAAACCATATTCTCTTGTTGTTCCAACAGTTGAATCGTTGACCTGGTTCCTCCTCCCAGAACAATCTAAAACCACGACGATACCAATCTCGTAGCAATAAACTAAAATCACGGTTAGGATTCTTTCCAATCATACCGGGATATGTACTCTCCCATTGCTTACATTTTTCATAATGACAATTGGAGCATAGGTGGCCTCTAGGATGAGAGTCACACACCTCTTCAAGACAGGAATTACAACCTTTAATTTTTACAGCATATCCTCTATGCAATTTACACGGGTTGCATAATCTACACTTTTCATCATACTCCTCAATCATTGTGCAATTCTCACATGATGACCAACTGCCCAGTGAGTACATACATAGTGGACATGTATGGAACATTTTGTCATGTGTTGACGCTCTCACTGCCACAATGAAACTGAGCTAGCAACATCAAAAAATTGTCTGAGATAGAGAGAGAGAGAGGAGTAAATCATCCTTGAGCACCATCTTTCTTATGAAAAAAAAAAGTCCTAAATTTCTAAAAACTAATGTTTAAAAGCATATCCACAATATCATTTTGCTGTGTCGTGATCAATATATCAATAAATTGTGTAAATGCATTTGGACCACAATGTAGAAGCTTCATACAATAGTCTAATGATGGAGAATCAGTTTTCATTATATCGACAAGCATTCCCCGAGAAAATATCTTCCTTTGAATAGACAACTCTAGAAAATCATCATCTAGAATCAAACGTTTTTCCATAAGAATTAGATTCCTCATGATTCGATCTTTCTCGAATCTATCCATTTTTTAGAGTCCTAACTCTCTCACAACCAACTTCAGACTAATCAGAATCTCTTTTTTGTACTCAAAATATACGCTAGTCTACTATAGAAAAAAAAGAAAAAATACCATTGATTTAGAAACAGTTTTATTGAACATAATTACAATAATAATAATATTCACTGATGCATTTTGTTCTCATCAATATATTTCGATAGAACATCTAATGCTGACCGAAGTTTATTTATATGGAGAATATTTACTTTTCCAGCAAAACACAGCTGTTCCTCCTGCTTAAATTTGCTTAATGATATCACATATCTAGCATACATAGTGTCCCATTCAAGACATAGTCTACAGCCAGCAGTTATTTCCACAGCTACATTAGGTACTCGTATATCGTTGCTACTGCTGCTGTCGGTTCCATCATTAATCTCCAATAGTGTAAATGCACCACTCATTTTTTTTCTCCACTAATATCCTCTCAAATAAAAACTATTCTCTTTGAATCCAATTCTCTTACTAATATGAATTGTAGTGAAAACCATTCCTTTTATTCAAATCTTAATCACCAATCAAGTTATACACGTTCCTCTTGGCAAAGAGTGTGATGACCTGTAACTACTAGAAAAACCTGTTTGTACGGGGGTGTTGTAGAATAACATGGTATTTGCTATAGCTTCCATAGAAGTATTAGGCCATGTGAGAGGATACTCACTCTCTTTGAAAAGGTGTATACAAGGTCCAGAATAGCACAGAAAGGAATCTCTTTGAAACGGCGTATACAAGGTCCAGAAGTAGTACCTTGGTTACTACTTGTACATACTATCTCTTCTTCTGAACGAACGCAATTATAACAGACTTTATATTACATCTATAAAACTTATATTTATGAAACAGTTCGTGGTAACGAACTGTAAGTAAGGAGCAACCCGGCTCAATATTAACCGTAACTCTAAAAAACGGAATTTTGATATCAATAGATATATCAAAAGAATCGAGTTTTTATGCTGATATCAAATATATAAATTTCATCAGGTTTGGTTTTACCCATTAAAGATTACGAGCCTGAGAAAATTTTTCCTGATTTTTGAAAAAGGGGGAAACAGCCTCTAAAAGTCAAGTGATCTCAATGAAAATCACACCATCAGATTCAGCGCATCATAGAACCCTACCCTTAGGTTTAATCTCCAATTTGCAAAAATGCGGAATTTTGTATTTTTGCCAGAAGAAAGATCACGGATGCGTGTTTATTTTTATTTATTTATTTTTTCCAAAGGGTGATTGTATCGACCCAGTCATTCTAGAATATCGGGAAAGGACTCATTTGAACGGAAATTAAAATTTCTAGTGCCCTTTTTAAGAGACCGAAAAATTGGAGGGCAACTAGGCCCCCTCCCCGCCCCCTTTTCCCAAAATTGCCCGATTAAAGTTTTGAGATAGCCATTTTGTTCATCATAGTTGAGAGGCCCAATAACTATGCCTTTGGGTATAACATACCCCCCCCCCACAGCCCCAGGAGAAAGGTCCTTAAGTTATAAAATTTGCCCATTGTTTGCGCATAACATTTGTTATTGGGACGTAGGCATACATTTTTTTTGGGGGGGGGACAAATTTTCTTATGGGGGGTTTTCCACAGTGGAATTTTCCATGGGGAGGGATGTTTCCAGGGAGTGAACTTGTCAGGGGAAATTATACACTGGGGGAATTTGCCAGAATTCTTATACAAAATTCTTTTTAAATGTCTTGCTTTTTCTTGTCCGTCTCAATTTTACACGCAGAGTGGTTAAGAGTAATTGTCCGGGGTAAATTTTCGCCGGGATTGAATTGTCTAGATGATATTTCCGTGGGAAGGGGATTTCTCCGTGGAGGTGGGGCCGTATTTCCTTGTATTATTTGAAAAACGATCAGAAATCAAATAAAAAAAACAAATTTCTTCAACTGAAACAGAGGAGCAGCATTAAAACCGAACGGAAATTAAAACGAACGGAAATTAAACGATTTGTTCTAATTCTTTAATAATGACTCCTGAAACACAAGGGTCGTTTAATTAGAACAATAAGACGCTTTTTAAAAGTACTAAAAAACTTTAGCGTAAAGAGCGAGGTGTTGAGCGAGGTGTTTATATAAAAGGGACAACCCCTTTTATATACGTAATAATTTCTGATCGTTCTAAGTTTTAATGTTGTTCCTTACTTTCAGTTGAAAAACTTGTTTTTTTTATTTAATTAAACATAAGAGCAGACCCAACAACCTTTTCGAGTTTGCTTGCCTGGGCTGAATCATAGCAGCGTCAATAGTTTACACTTTATTTCTAATATTATCGTGCTTTTTAAAAGTAAAATTAAGAGAGCAAATTTCTATTTTCGGACACTGGAAGACAATATCTGATCTTAATTCTATTCTGCTTTTCACACATGTTTTTGCTGTTTATCATGCAAGTTTTTACAGCCTGTGCATTCTTGGGGGATTTCCCCCCCCTATGTCTTCTTCTCAGCGCCTCAGAACATTCATTTTTTTTTATTCAGGTATCAAGTTTCTGTAGCACCTGGTCAATCACGTGACATTATACAACTGGTAGCTGAAGACATTATTTCTTTGGAGTATTTTTCCAGTACAAGAACGCCATAGTAAAGGCTGATTTCATTTTTCTAAACACTACAATTACTTATTTGCACTGAATTTTACTGACTCTAAGTGGGTGCCAAAGAACCTTATATATATATATATATATATATATATATATATATATATATATATATTACTGAAGCCTAAGCAGTTATAATGAGGAGGGCGTCCTTCCAGCCGGCCATCCTTTGGTTTTCTTGCTATTATATATTTTAGAATTAGTTTCGTCCATATTTTTTGCATGGTCTTCGGCTGCAGTAATTCAGAAGGTCTTATGTAACAGTTTTCACGAGGAAAATGTTCATAATCCACCTTATTAAACTAAACATGCTGAATCGATTGGTCAAATACGCGCTCCTAAATCTTGTTTGGGTTTTAAGAACATTGAATAGTTTTAGTTTATTTCGAGATGCATTTTATCTCCTTTTCCAAAAAGCAGAAGTAGCTGAACAATTTTAGCTTTTCACGTAAGGCATGTTTTTTGAGCTTTTGACATATTTTGAAGGTAAGTGTTTTGGTCCAAAATATGTTGTAGACCTTTTCTAAAATTTTCTCCTTTTCTAAAATGTGGATTTACCTGAAAGTTTGAGCTTTTGACTCGAAAGTGAGCAGGTCTTATCTTGCAGGCCAGTTAAAAACCCTGCTCTATCTCCTTTCCTAAAATGCAGAAATAGTGGAAATTTCGAGCTTCTACATAAAATTTGTTTTGAGCTATATCATGATGTTGTGTTTTTCCAAAAACCCTTTATATTTCCTTTTCTAAAATAAAGAGAAGGCTTTAATTTTTAACTTTCCCGATAAAAATCCGTTTTGAGCTCCTGACATTACTAGTAGACTGTTTTCTCCATAATATTTCATATCTCCGGTTCCAAAATATAGAAATAACAGAATTTTTGGCTTTTCACATGAAAAAAGTATGTTTTGAGCTTTTGACATAACTGACAAGTATTTCTTTGAAAAATGTGTTATTTCTCCTTTCCTAAAATACAGAAACAGCAGACACTTCGAGCTTTTGACACAAAAAACTAAGCTTGCAGGCCAGTTAAAAACTGTACCACAGTTCGTCAAAACAATAAATAAAAAACCTTTTCAGATTTTTTTATTTCCTGAAAAGTTTAAGATGTTTTACCACGACCATCATATGGACTTATCTATCTACAAACAATTCTATGCATTTTTTTTAAATACTTTTTTTTAATACTTACGCAAAGACATAAAGAGGGCTCTTCTTGGTTCGCCATTTGAAGCTTGAACTCCAAACATTTTGAGACAAGGAACAATTTCATCTTTGGCTATGGCTTGTAAAAGTCTTGGAGCAGAAATTAAACTCTGGAGTCCAGCACCAGTTGTTGCCAAAAATGATCCAATTAAAATCACCCATTCATTTGGCCAAGCCATATTAGCAACAACCAGTTTTCCACCTATACTCTGCCCAAACCTAGAAAACCATTATTTTATGAACTTAAGTAGAAAGAAAGATTGAATTAAATAGAGTAGATACAGAGTTGTAATATTAGCAACAACCAGTTTTCCCCCTACTCTTTGCCCAAATCTCGACAAAAAATTAACATAAACCTTAAGTAGGAAGAGAGATTCAATTTTCAATAGTAATAAGATAGTTGACCCTTTAGCAACAACTAGTTTTCCACCTATACTTGCAAAACCTGGAAAAAATATTCCAAAAACCTTAAGTAGAAAGAGGGTTTAAGATAAATAAAATAGAAATTCGAGTTTGCTTTTTCAACTGCAACCAGTTTTCCACCTATATTTAGTCGAAACCTAGAAAAAAATCATATAAACCTGAAGTAGAAAGAGAGATTTTGAGCACATGTTTGCTGCCAAAAGATTTGCCAAAATCATACCTTGTTGAATTAAATTAAAAAACAAGTTTTTTTAGCTGAAAGTAAGGAGCAACATTAAATTTTAAAACGAACAGAAATTATTCCATAAATGAAAGGGGCTGTCCCCTCTTCGACGCCTCGCTCTTTACGCTAAAGTTTTTTATTCTTTTAAAAATAAAATTGTGGGACAGAGTCAAACTTTAGCGTCAAGAGCGAGGCGTTGAGGAGGGGACAGCCCCTTTCATATACGGAATAATTTTTGTTCGTTTTAAATTTTAATGTTGCTCCTTACTTTCAGATAAAAAAAACTTGTTTTTTTTTATTTAATTTCTGAACGTTTTTGAATTAATGCAGCTTTTATTTGCGTCACCGTAAATGAATAATTAAAACGAAATTTGCATATTAATTTCACCTTTTTTGCTAAATGGCTTTCTCGACATTTTGTTCTGACGTAGCTTAAGAATTAACTTACGTAACAAACTTCTATATTCGTATGTTTTTATTACGTATATTAGGTAGTTCGTCCCCTCGTCAATACCTCGTTCATTACGCTAAAGTTCGAATTTTGTTCGGATCACTAACCCCTGAATCACAAAGGTCGGTTAATTAGAATAGATAGCTCTTTTGAAAGTACTAAGAAAAACTTTTGCGCAAAGAAAGAGGTATTGACTAGGGGACGAACCCCCATGCGTAATAATTCCTATTTGTTTTAAGTTTTAATATTGCTCCTTAATTTCAGTTGAAAAAAATTGTTTTTTTTTTAATTTAGTTTCTTATCGTTTTTTAAATAATGCTGGGAAATCCGGCACCCTCTTCATAGAAATTTTCCTTCCCCCAATGAAGCATCCTCCATAGAAAGATCCTCCCCCGCAACCCCCCCCCTCCCGTCCCCTCTGATTCACTCCCACCAGAAAAAAATTCCTCCTGAAAATCTCTGTATACTTCCCATTAACCAGTAATATATGTAAACAATGGGCAAAGTTCATAACTCGCAGCCCCTCCCCCAGGAACTGTGGGGGATTAAGTCATCCTCAAAGACATATTTATTAGGTTTTCGACTATGTTGAACAAAATGGCTATCTCAAAATTTGGATTGGGTGACTTCGGTTAAAAAATGAGCGTGGGAGGGGGCCAAGTTGCCTTCCAGTTTTTTTTTTGTTTCTTTAAAAGGGTATTAGAACTTTTAATTTTCATTCGAATGAGCCCTCTTACGATATTCTAGGACTACTGGGTCAATACGACCACCCCTGGGAAAAAAACAAACAAACAAATAAACACGTATCCGTGATCTTTTTTTCTGGCAAAAAATATAAAATTCCACATCAGATAGAAGCTTGAAACTTCTATAGTAGGGCTCTCTGACACGCTGAATCTGATGGTGTGATTTTTAATAAAGTTCTGTGATTTTACGGGTTGTTTCCCTTTTTTTCGAAAATACGGAAAACTTTTCAGGCGCGTAACTTTTGATGGGTAAGACTGAACTTGATGAAACTTATAAAAATCTGATTCTTTTGATGTACCTATTGGTATCAAAATTCCGTTTTTAGAGTTTCGGTTACTATTGAGCCGGGTTGCTGCTTACTTACAGTTCGTTACCACGAACTGTTTGATATGAAATTATTATTTTTGAGAAGCTACAGTTTTCAGTCGCTAGATTAGATTTTTCATAATAAGTCATAAATTGGGAAAAACTTACATTGGACGTGTAGCAATTTCTCAAACTTCTTTAGTTTGTCTATCCAGGCGTGTTCTAATTTGAATTCAGTTAATAAAACAATGGTTCCTGGGCAAAACATGAGCCATATCGTATTTGATGGTAGCTTAAAAGCATAAATGTATTCCCGTTCTTAACAGCGGTATTAGTTCACGAAAATGGAAGGGAGAGGGAGGGGAAATGCAGTTTCCAAAATCTAGGGGAAGCAATTTTACTATTTTGTTCAGCATTTTCAATGGAAAATACCAAACAAACATTTTTCAATTAAAGACCATAAAAACTTATTCCCCAAAATTTTGGGGAAAGTGCATAAACTCAGAAGTGGGGAAATATTTTGCCGGTTTTTTTTTCAGTTTTCCAATGAAAACACCAAAAAAGGCACTTGTCAAAGAAAATATCCCTAAAAGTTTTTTTTTTTCAAAATCTAGGGAGAATCAAGGGTGAAATACACCACCCACCCGAATGTTCACCACTGATTTTAAAAGCCTTGTCTGGAAGCATTTTGTTCAATTTCTTGTCCTCATTTTTGTAGTCCTTGCCACTTTTTTTCCTTACAAAAAAAGTCGTGTGCAGTCGTACAAGAAATTTAAAAAAAAGTATTCGCGGTAACCTTTTGAATTCTCAATCCTCTTCCAATTTATTTAATTAAGGACTTTAAAATTTTGGAATTCAGCAGAAAATATTCGGTCAGAACTTTTAATTTAATAAAACCCCCATTATCTCGATTTCTCCCTTTTTTCATCTATTTCGAATGTTTAATTTTGGGAAAGCACAAATTTCTATAAAAATGAGAAAAACTGCAAATTCCGTGAATCACATTTGCCGTTTTCAGAATTTTTTTTTTATCTCGATTTCAGGAATATCCCTCCCTCAAAAGGGTCGGATTGATGAATACTGAAAACGCAAGTTCTCTTATTAGGTTTTGGATGAATCTGGTCTTAACTAACGATTTGCAATTTTGGTTCATTGAATTAAAAAAAAGGCCCGGATAACAAAGAAACTTAAAAAAAATAAACATACTGAGGCACTTAAAAGTAAATAAAGGATTATTTTTTATTAATAGGATTTTATTTAGTACCGTTTTATTACCCCCTCCCCCACACCCTTCCAGTCAATTCCAATAATATAATATTTTGTGCAGTAGAATTTACTTTAGTTTTCACAAACATATATACAAATCTTCCGTGAAATAAATAATAAGATATCTTCAGAGTAATAGCCTACGAATTTATCGAGTGAAAAAAAATACATCGCATTTTAAGATTGACTAGAAAACGATGAAGGAAAATTCTTCAAATAAAGTAATGGGCAACACTTACTTATCTCTCATAAGGAGTGGATCCAAAGTGGCGCCAAAAAGAAAAAGACAGGATATATAGACGAATGAAGTAGTTAGAATCGCTGCAATAGTTCCTAGAGGGATGGCCTTTTGAGGGTCAGCTAAGTCGCCAGAGCGGTTACAGCCAGCCATTATACCTTAAAGCAAATATTATTTAAGTAATTTTCAGCTGTTGTAGCAGAGTGGATTGATGCTCTGCTAGCCGATACCGAGTACCAAGGTTCGATCCCCGCTGCAGCAAGGTTGGGCGACAAGCTTGCTACTTGTCCCTGTAAAAACACCCAACAACTGAAACATCGACTCGACACCTTATGCGCCAGAAATGGCTCAGGAGGATCTTTATCCTTTTTTTCAGTTAATCACCCTATCGCAGTAGCAGCGATCAAATAGCAAACACAGTGAAGTGCCAATGATGTAGTAGGCTTCAGACTTCTACAGTTAGGGAAGGGGGGCAGTAGCCACACTCTTGTTTATGGTGATTTTTGTTCTTTTTAAGCTTCATTTCATATTCAATTGAAGTTTTATTTGTTTTAAGATTCTGTTTGCTGTGATTGTATGTTTAATTTCTGTTCATTTTGGGCTTCATTTTTTCTTTAATTATAATTTCTGGTCGTTCTGAGTTTGATTTATTCTGTGAATTTATTTCTGCTTATCTAAAGTTTAATATTGCCTTTACTTTTCTTTGAAAAATTTCTTTTTCGGAACTTCCTTTAATTAAGTCAGAAGCAATACTGTGTGGTATATGTTCTAAAGAAGATTCTTTGAGGAGAAGCAATGCAATTGTTAAATATTTGAAGTTTTATGCACCCAAATGAGGTCTACAATCTACTTTTTCGAGTTAGTTACAATCTACTTTTTTGTATTATTGTGTGACATAAGCTCTAAAGCCGAAATTTTATAGTTTTTTTACAGTTTATAGTTTTTTATAGTTTAACATCTCTGGGCAGCGAGTCGCTCTTTATTAGGTTGTCACTACTTCTGCTGGTATGAATTATTTTCATGCTTGCAATTCTGTTGTTTATTGGGCCTGGATCAAGTATTCTGCTTAATGGTTGAATCTTGCGTGGACACAAGAATCCAAAATCCATCAATGAGAATTTGGCTTCAAAAAATAAATATTTTCGGCTTCTTGCAATCAAAATTCAAACTAATTTGGAAATAAATAGATCAATGAGGAAAATATAGCAAAAAAAGACATTTAATAAAATGAATTTTAGGTAGGCCCTATTCCTACAATTTTTCCAAAAATTAATTACGGTTTACGTATATTTCAGCTTACTACAAAAATACAGTGAGCAAAAAATATAGTCCGAAATAAAAGCCTATGTGAGCATTTCAAGATTTTTAAGATACTAATCATTGGCGTACAATCAGAATATTTGAGGATGGGTCAAAGAATTGGATGTCTTGCGAAGAGAGTTCTTGAACGAAGCTGAAGACCTGCTTGTGCCCCACCTATACTACACTCCTCTATAAACTTATCAAAGTGATTTGTGATAAGATATTGCAAGAAATGAGAAAAGGCAGGAACTTCTGAGTTAAATTTCTTTAATTTTAAATTAAATTATATTTGGACTATTGATTTCTATAAATTAGAACTAAACGACTTCTCAGAATTTGACCAAAGAAAAGTTTTCCAATAAAGATCGATTTTGTAAATAAAAAAATCATTAAAGCACATAATTTTCCAGGAAATTTTTCAAAGGGCTTTCCAACTCATTCACCAAAATATCGTACAGATAGGAAGGGATTCCAGAGTTTGTCTTCTAAGGACTATAAGATCAAAAGGTAGACTCGTATTAAATATTTACTTTAGAATACCAGAAGGTACCTTCAATATGAGGTTTTCGCTAAGAAGCACGCTTTCAAAATTTGGCAAAAAAATTATAACAGTTATAATCAGCAAATTAATACGCTTCCACTACGCGCATTGTTTTTTTTTTCTTGTTTTTTTTTACTTCATCAGTAATTATAAAATTTTTGCGCTTTACAGATTGTTTACAAATTACAATATTTCTGCAAATATCAATGAACTTTTTTTTAATAATTCAGCCAATATTGTAGGAATTTTAATTTTACGGCTAAAAATTAATTCATTTTATTTTTTATTTTTTTAATATTGTAGCATATATTGTAGGAATCTTAGTTTCACGGATAAAATTTTATGCTTTTTTACTTTTCTTTTTTTTTTTTATTGTAGTAAACAAGTCCAATTTGTTACACTAAATTCCTCATTTGACTGTTTTGTCATAATCGTGCTCATTTTGTATTTAAAAAACTTAAAGGCTATCAAATTTCGTGTAATTCTTCACATAAAACCTCCCCCCACCCATTACCTCATTTTGTCCAAAAATGGGTAGTATTATTATTCAATTATGCCGGAAATCCGGTGAAAAAAACGCACCATCGGTAAGAATTGAATCAAAGACGTTTTGCAAATTAAGTTGACCGTATTCAAACTATTCATAGCCGGATTTAGTTTTTCTTAACTTAGCCATGTATAACAAAGTATTGCGATCAATTCAATGCGTACGAGATTATAACAACAATGACAAAAACTAAAAGCAATCAAACAGTTCGTGGTAACGAACTGTAAGTAAGGAGCGACCCGGCTCAATAGTAACCAAACTTTAAAAACAGAATTTTGAAAGCGTAAAGAACGAGGTATTGACTAGCGGGCGAACCCCCTCATATAATTAATAATTTCTGTTCGTTTTAAGTTTTAATGTTGCTCCTTACTTTCAGTTGAAAAACTTGTTTTTTTTATTTAATTACACACTAAAATGCAGCATCGCACATTCAGCTAGCATTGATGTAAGATTTTAAGTTCGGATATATAGTCAAAGTAAGTGTGCTATGTTATTGATAGACTATATTTGTATGGCACTTCCTGGTTAGCCAGTACACACTCGAGAACTTGCAATGCGAAGATCAGACAATAACCAGTTTATATGGTCTGTATATGCAGACAATTAGCGTAGGCTCATATTGAAATCTACGTTGTAGTTATATTTCTATTAAATATTTAATATGTAGCGATGGTGTTTTGGTTGGGTTAGGTTAGGTAACGCGTTAATACCTAAAGCGTTAATTCTTTGTTGTGGTTTCCATAATTTTGTTACTAAACTATTGTATTTTCATCATATTTGATATATTTCAATATGATTAACCTGACTTCGATTCTTGAGGGTGTACTGGCTAACGAGGAAGTAGCATTTTTATTTGCACTTAGTTGGGACTGAACAGAGTGTATAACACCCTTCTAATAAAGTATAGTTTTCACTTTTCCATCACATTTGGACACAGTTTGAATTTATCTTTTATATCTTGCTAATATTACACGCTTAAAATAATTAAGAAACACTACCAAGCCTTCCTCGAAGCAATTGTAGGCAGAAATACAGAAACCATACTGTCAAATTTCATAAAATTCAAGGAAAGGAGTAGGATAGGGGAGTATTATGGAAAAGTAGAGAGAAGACCAAGGATAGAGATAAAGAGAGAAAGAGACGAGAGAGAAGAGCAGAATCAAGACTGAAAAGCATGAAGTTGGGGAGAGGAATAGAAAATTTCGTCTAACTAATTTGCAGAAACCAGATTGCAATCCAAAAATAAATGAAAAAATTCCTCTCGAGACCAGAGAAAAAGGAAAAATTTGCCTAACACAAGCTGGGATAAAATTCAAAAGTGAGAAAGAAGGCCCAGTAAGACATACGGTAGTTTGGAAGCTGAATATCATGCTGAAGCACACGTATCCTGTATCTTGAAGAAGAGGGCCAAAGTTCAACCAAAAAGTGCCCCAAAAAGTTTAATGAGCAGCTCTTTCTGAAATAACTTAGTGCTCTTCTCCTTAGAGTATCCATTCTAAGTGAGTGGACAAATTGATTTTTTACCTCCATTACTTTCATATGACGGCATATGAAACATATATAACACCCTTCCAACCTGTGTCATTATCACTACAAAACACTGACGGATCCAAGGGGCCAGTGCCCCCCCCCCCGCAAAAAAAAATTATGGCACCCTCATTCCTTTATTTTTTCTGCTTTTCATTATTTTTAAAAATTAATTTGGTATTTTCATCAATTATTGGCACCCTTGTTAAATTTCCCCCTCCCCCAAGACCTTGCTTATCGGCACCGTTTTCACATTGTCCCCCTCCCAAGATTTTGCTCTAGATCCGCTCCTACTACAGAATATATACAATCAGGCCTGAGAACATTTCAAAAATAGGTGGCATTTTCTAAGAAAAAAAAATATGTCATTTGTTTCGGTTAAATCTGGATTTATCTTCGAACTAAGCAGAACTAGGGTAGGAAGCACAGTGAAACCCAGTGTCAAATATTTGATCAAAATTTCACATTATGGTTATAAAGGTATTCAAGCCCAACTATAAATTCTTGGGTATATTATGTGCAGCGCTGCGGTTCAGTGAAAGTTTATATGGGGTTTTCAGTTTATACCTAAACATTTTTGTACACTGAACTGATTTTTACTTATTATTTTAATATCACCCTCTATGTGACACCTACTCGTTGCACTTATAGGGTATATAATTTAGCCTATTGGATTCACCTGTTACTGACGGGAAGAAAATTCCAACTAAGACTGTGAACGATGTTGTTAAATCTGCCAATACTTGGTTATATTCAGGTGCCCCATCTCTATTAATCTCAGTTGAGTTAATACTGCTGGCAATGATTTGATTTTCTTCCAAGTACCATGATCCCAAGCTATCTACAAGAGAATAAATGGGTAACTAGCTTAAATGATTCCTAATAAAGGACTTTGTATGGAAATTATTAAAAAATTATCACTATACAAAAAAATATGAATGACGTGTATTTGTAACTATTATATGAGATTAGGCTGAATATAGTAACAAAATTATTATCAAAAAATATGGATTGTTACAAAAAAAAGTTTTTTGCCATTGAACAAAATATGTTCTTAAATCCATAAAATTTCCACGAAATTATGCAGAGCGTCCTTTGATTTTGAAATCTATTTAGAAAATTTTGGAATTCTCATCTTCATACCATCAGTTGTTCCCAAGAACAAGAAATGATGAAAAAGTCCATCATTTTTCTAAGATCTTAAAGCTCAATCATGTTAGCAATAAGAGCAAAGAACGCCATTTTTCTGCCACATAGAACAATGCCGAGAGAACTTTGATGATATACTTATCATTGTTCTTAGACCGGTGATCAGAGCAGAATGATGAAAGGCGTTTGCAAAAGAACCGCATAAGAAGTAAGATCTTAGTCCAAAGATTTCCCTTTTAAGCGTTCTTTGTCGAAAGATGTAAGATCTTATCACAATGATAAGCAAAAGAACGGCCTTATAGATAAGCCATGACAACACAGGTGCGCATGTCGTCTTTTGATTTAGTTCTATCCTCTTCAAACTCTCCAAAGTTTCAACTAAATACCTAATTCTTGAGATATTGCGGATTCTCTTTTTTTAGAATTCGTTCAAAAACTTGATTTTAGTGTTCAAAACTGCACTCTGAATATGTGTACATCCGGTAAGGCAATTTTTGCTGTCAATAAAATCGTTATTGTAGCTTATACGGTTGTTTGTGATTTTGAGAGTTTTTAGGGTAACAAGACATTAATTTCGCTCAACTAGAAAACACTACAAAATATGCACACTTTTTCAAAAATTGTATTATGGTTGCCCCCCCCCCCTAGAGACAACCTAGTAAAGAATAAACTCCAAGTAACCGAAAACTAAAAAAGGATTTTGAAGAAAACAGTCAAGTGAAGAGTAATCACCGTTTGAACCTGATTCAGGAATTGCAATTATTATTTCGATTAATCTTCATGATAAAAGCTCATTGCGAAAACAAGTTTATGAAAATTTCGAAATTTTATCTGAAGCCCCACTGAAGGTATTAGTTTTAACTAAGCTGCTCTTTGATTATATGCGTGCGACTAAAAATTCCGCCATTTTGGTTTTTCATTTTTAATAAAAAAATTTCCATGCAACCCACTAGAAGAGTACGCTTATCTTCACGGCCAACTGTTGTATACTTGACGCTGGTCATTGGGCAGTCTTTTTGATTCCATTCCCATTAAAGCATGCAAGTTTTGCAGAAATTATGTAGACGTGGTAGTTTAACCTTGCTTAACAAATACCTCGCTGCAAATACTACAAGACAGATCTGGATCCACCAAGTCAATTTGTCTCTTCTCTGAGGCCTCGAGCTTCTCCTGATTCGTCTCTCTCTCTTGACAGATCTGATCAATTTGTCTCTTGAGTTTCTTGACCTTCTCCTTTTCTTAGTGTTAATCCTTTCCCAAACAGCACTATTTTTCTCCGAAAATATTGTATTATCATAAATTGAATATACCCCGTCCTACGTGCTGTCATCTCCTACGTGCCGTCCGTCCTATGTGCTTTTCCACATCCCACGTTTGTAAATGCTTTCATTATCAACGGGCTGTCTTAAACGTTCCTTTATCAATTTATTATTTTTGTAGCTCTGTGTTATACAGAACCCTTCAAGGGCTCTAAATGTTCAGCAAGTAGATTCCACTAGATTGGGGTGACGTACGACTGCAAGTGGCCTGTCATCACAAATTTTTTTTTTGTTCTTTCTTTTTTTTGTTCTTCTTTCTTGGACCCAAATATGTACTGCAATGTAATTGGAACTAAGATCGAACGCAACGGCACTGAAAGAAGAAAATAATCTAACTGACTGAGGGAAATAGAATTCACTAGAAAAACATGGCATTACACTTTTTGACTTTATCATTGTCAAAAATTGCGCTCTTGTTATTTCTTGTGGGACGTCTTGTCATTTATATTGATATTTTTAACTGATATAGATGCTATGTAATATATAGCTACGGCATAAGATCTTACAAAGTTTTGAAATAGCTTTGCTGCATTCCAAATTTGCTTAAGTTGCATTTGCTTTCAAAAATGATCAGTACGAGGAATCTGTAATTACGTCATGTAATGACGAATATCATTTCATGGATATTCCCCGTGTAAAAAAAACAAAAAAAAACGTTTGCCCAAAAAGCCGAACAGTGTCCTTTCACTTACTCTTTCATATTTTTTGTGCTGTAGAAACATTATTTGGTTGTGTGTGTGTTTTTTTTATGCTTCAAGTTTCAGTTTACTGTGATAATTGGAATCTCCACGGCTAAACATACCATTTAGGAGAATTACAGTCCTCCATCTTGAGAAACAAGGAAAATCACTTTTTCTTATTTTAAATTTTTCTAATTTTATTTATACCATCAATTCATAGTTATAATTGTGTTTTTGGGTTTTTGGGTTGGGATTTTTGGAAAGTTTAATTTTGCTTGCACAAACTTCTTAAGTCTGTGAAGAGCCATTGTTTTGGAGAAGGAATAGGTGCAAGTTTGATATTCGGAAGCTTCAGGACAAGAATCTCCGGCGAGTCTATTGTGTTAGCGTTGAATAAAGATTCGCAAGCCTAGTGAGTGATGATGAGGCTGCAACAGACGATGGTGGTTGGACGTGGATTGTGGAGTGTGTATAGTTCCAGGGAAAATACTTTAGGATATACGAAAAAGAAAAGGGAACAGTGGAACGATAGCAATTCTTAGAAGCTCATGGAAGAAAGAAAAGAACAGAAAGTTTTATTGGAAGCATGCGGTCCAAGCAAAAGGGAGCCGACAAAGCTGTAAAGCAGTCTGCAAGAGCCGATCAACGTCTTTTTCTTGAAACAAAGGGTACTAAGTCTGAAGTAATAGCTGCTACTAAAGGCGCTATCACAGCTTATCCTATTACCAAAGAAATCACCGGAGACTTCAGAAAGCCTACTGCTGCTGTCGAAATTAAAGATGGACTGGGCAGCTACTTACTAAGAAAGAGGGCATCGATAAAAGGTGGAAGGTGTACTTTACCGAGGTAATCAGCTTTCCGCACCCTCAAAGCCGTAAAATGTTCCAAATGAATTGCCACTCTTAACGACTTTAAGGTAGTACAGAAGCTATTAGGTTTTTTGAAGTCCAGACAGTACTGAAAAAGCTCAAGAACGGTAAAGCTGTAGGAGCTGACGGTCTTCTGCCAAAAACCCTCGAAATTTGAAGCCCAAGTATTGGCCAAAGCTCTGCGTAAGATACTTTTTCAGATATGGGAAACTGAGAGTATCCAGCTGATTGGAAAAAAGAAGCGATTTTCAAGCTGTTCAAGAAAGGCAGAACAGTCGATTGTAATAATTTGTGAGACATTACACTAAAGTGTGATGGAATTTAAGTCCTCTCTCGGGTGTTAATAAATTGTATTCATTCAAAAGTGGACGAAATATATAGAAAAGAGCAGCATGGCTTTAGGCCTGGTATATCTTACGCTTGCTTGATTTTTTTCAAGAGTACTGATTGATGAATCGAATAAATGACAGAACGAGATTATAGTAGCTTTCATTGACTTCCTAAAGGCATTTGACTTAGTCCAAGGGACTCGCTATGGAAAATCCTTTTTTTATGAATACCCTGACAAGATTGTGCATGTGATGGTTGCACTGTACAAAGAACAGCTGTGTGCTGAAGACACTGATGACGGGAACCTTATTGAATGGTTCAGTGTAACGTCAAGTGTCCATTAAGGATGTATACTGCCCCAAAATCGTTTGCCACTCTCATTGACTATGTAATTAGAAATTTACAACTTCAAAGGTGGAATCCAACTGAGCCAGAGCCGCATCTTTTGTAACGGTGATTTTGCTGATGACAAAGCCCTTTTATTGTATTTGCGGGTGAAGTTGCAGTAAAGCATCATCGAACTCGCAAATACAGCAGACAAGTATGTCTGTCAATCAGTAGAAACTGAAACAAAAATCATGCAAAATAATATAAATAAAGCACCGGCGCCTCTACTCCAAGTTGGAATTAATCTATTTGAGGAGACTGAAATATTTAAGTGCCTCGTGCTCTTCATTAAATATGAAGGGAGCCTTGAGCATGAAATTTTCAGACGTATTGCATACACAAGGAACCACTTTTAATTAGCTCAGGAATTTGTGGAAAAATACGGTTTGCTCCATGGAACAGGAGTTACGGAACTTTAGCAGTTATGTTCTATCAGCACTGATATACGAATGTGAATATTGGGCGTTAACTAAGGAGCTTGAATATTATGCATACATTACAGATATACCTTTTTGACAATCGGGATCCACATAATTTCTCTTATTAAGCTTAACATTCCTCTTGGAGTTTCAGCTTAATATTCTTAACTGTTCCTGAGATATTGAAGATGTGCCTTTTGGCAACCGGGATGCACACAGCGTTCTTAACTCCATTACCCCTTTAACATTCTCTGAAAGTGTCAACTTAATACCCAAGCAGTCCCAGAAACAGTCAAAAGTAGTTGCAATCGCAGGTAGTCAAAGGTTTAAGTAGTCCTAGTAGCAAGTATGTTAACGTCGCAATCGCAAGTAGTCATAGTCAAAGTGAGTAGTCGCAGTCACAGTCATAAATAGTCTTAGACGCAAGTAGTCAAAGTTGCAGTCACAAATAGTTGAAATTACAAGCAGTTGTAGTTGAATGTCGTCGCAGTTAATGTGTTCGCACTCGCAAGTAGTTGCAGTCATCAGAAGCTGTAGTCACAAGTATTCAGACTTGCAATGGCAAGTAGTCGCAGTTGCATTAACAAGTAGTCACAATCATAAGTAGTCTGTACGTAAATTATTGTTTAGACCTCACTGTCTTTCTATTTGCAAATACAAAAACATGGAAATAATAAAAGTGTTTTTTCAGTTTTTTCTTGAAAATAATTAAGCTGAATTGATAAAAAAAAAACAAATAAAGAGAAGGAAACAACAAAAGGAAAACACAAACGATAAAAAACTCACATCTTAAAAAAAACATCACATCTCAAAAAAAATATTATTAATAATGTGAGTTTTGTATTGTTTGTGCTTTTGTTTCGTTCTATGCTTCTTATTATAGGTTTTGTTATAAGTTTTATTTAGTTTAGTTTAGATTTTGCTTTTGTTGATAAAGGCTTCCAAACGTGAAGCCAAAACACTTGGACTTATATTATTATTAGTAAAAAACAGACTTTTTGCTGTTTTCTAATGTCTTATTTCAGGTGTTATACCTGTTTTCTCATATTTTCATTTCGTTTTATTCGAAAATAGTCACATTTGCAGACGCGAGCAGTCGCAAGCACAGAACACAGAGATGCGATCAGCAGATTACGACGTGAGCAGTCGCAACCACAAGAGACGCGAGCAATAGCAAATAATCGTAGTTACAAGTAGTTATAAATCAAAGGGTAATGTACATCTGTCCTATATAGAAGCCGATTTGACCAAATCCAAAATACAGGTATCGGGGAAAATCCAAAATTAAAATTTACAGTTGGTTTAATCTGGGTGTATTAAATTTATTTCATTTTTATGGTATTTTCTATTTATTGTTACATTTGGTGTCTTCTATGTACTGCAAGGAACGTATTATTTAGTGTATTTTGGAACGGATTCGGACAAACTGGCTTCTAAAAAAAACGTAATCAACCACCTTCTCACATTCTTCCATACTGTAAGAATTAAAAACTAAAGTTTACTCTAAAATAATAGACCGAGGATAAGTGCAATAAGAACATGGTTGCCACTAGCATTTAAAAGCATGTTTTTTTTTTTGGAGGCAAGGAAGGTGGCCAAAAAGGTGTGCTCCAACTTCTTTGTCACAATTTATTCTTTTAACATAGCAATATCACTATGCCTAAGAGCATTGACCAATAGGCCTACTGTTTATATATTCTTACCTCTTGATAGTTGTTTTATCTGGAAGTAAGAGAATAACATTTTTCAGGAAAATTTAAAGTTACTCATTTAAAAATTCTCAACAAGGAATGCAGTAAATGTTATACATCCTAGCAACTCATAAGAATGAAAGATAAAGACAGGATCATGTCGTTTTCCACCTAGACTTGGTTTATCCTCTGCTCAAAACAACCTTGAAAATACTCCTATATCATTCTGAAGTTGAAAACTTCATCTACCTGTTCATCCATATATTTTCTGGCCAATAAATCTTGCTTTAAACAGGTAACGGATCGTAGCTTCTTCTGCTCAGCAGCTTACACCGTTCTCTAATAAGATTTTATTTTCCAAGGATCAATAATTGGAAAATTTTTTCTTCCTTGTTGCTTTGGTCGCCAAGTGGAAATAAAGAAGAACTAGTAATCCTTTCGAGTTTCTAAGCCGGACATATCCTCTTTTTCTAGAATGATCCAAATTCATCTCTTCTCTTTCAAAAGATTGATGAAGCGGCTAAGCCGTCCGCAAAAGACACTGAGTTACAGATGAATTAGCAATCAAAGACACAGAGAAAAAAAAAATTTCTTTCTTCTTCATTTTTTTTGGACTAATATGGAGAGACTTTCAAATGAACTCATCACCGGAATCGAACTGAGCCGAACCGAATTGAACCGGAATTGAATAGAACCGAACTGAACCGGAATTGAACTCAGCTGTAGCTCAGTTCAAATTCTGGGTCCGGGTTGGCCAAGCTGGGATAAAAAACAATGTACCACTACAGGACACAATCTTATTATAGATTTATTGAATCATATTAACAACCATCTAATAATGACATATCGTTACTACGGAGCGACCAACCAATTATTTAAATCAAAATTTGAAAAATTAATTTTCCCATGCGTAAAATATGTTTTTCAATATATTCTAGACTTAAGTAAAGAGCAGTTTTATGGTCTGAAATTAACCAATTTCAAAATGTTGTGGGATGGACGGTAAACAAAGAGTGACCCGCGTTAATAGTTAATGATACTCTAAAAAACATAAGCTTAAAAAGAATACATGGATCAAATGAATCTGCTGTAAAGCTTGATCTGAAAAAGGAAAGAAACATCACCTAAAAAGGGTGTAACCTTGATGAAACTTACGCCCTTAAACTCAACATGACTGAGATCCAGTTTACAAAAAAGATGTTTTTTCCCGAAAAGAATGATCACGTGTGTAGGTTTGTTTGTCGTTTTTTTTGTTTTGTTTTTAATTTCTGCCATTTGCAGTTGCAGTTGCAGTCATTGCAGTTTCGACCAGATAGGGTGCAAATGCTATCGAGTGAAGATTCTCGAGATAGAAAGTAAGTAAGTAAGTATGACGGTACTAGACCCTTAATGTCCACATTGACGGTGCTGATCTCTGTTTCTTGGCCCTTCAGCCGGGAAGTGCGGTGGGGGGCTGGGGGCATAGCATAGAACTACTAATTCTGATACTCAGTAAATGAAATGAAGTAATTTGTAGCAACACACAGGGAACATTATTAGGGAACACAGGGAATGTTATTTGTTAAATATGCCACGTGTGGAAAATAGAATTCAATAGTAAATGGAGAAGAGAATAGGGGGAAATTCTCTATTAAACTAAATTAATTAAAAAAAACTTTCCGAAAAACAAGTTTTTCAAAGAAAAGTAAAGGCCATTTTAAACTTAACCTCAAGAGATACAAATACCTGTTAAAATTCAAACTCAAAACGACCAGAAATTACTATTAAA
>JAQQPU010002192.1:28243-44787 GCA_029168905.1 Artemia sp. Kazakhstan ARC1039 | reverse complement strand
ATTTTCAGAAATAACGTATAATGATGGCTACTTCTTAGAAAAGTCACCTTAACGATCGAGACATTTGAAATCTCTGTAAGCAAGTTTTGTATTACCCTCTTCATGAAGTGTCACCACCAATGATTTGAATTGAGCGTGGCGTTTTCTCCGACCTCCTTATTTGTTTGGATATGCTTCTTCTCAAGTCACTTCACCAAGTCACGGAAAAGAGGCAAGTCACTCGGCGCTAGGTAAGTACTATGTGGTATGTGTTCAAACATGTCCAATATAAATTGCTTTATGAGCCATTGGTTTACCTGACAACTGTGAGGACGGCATTTTCCTCCTTTCTGAATGCTTCCTCTCAAGCCACAATTCAGAAAAAAGAGGCAAATCAATCGATGCGTGACTGGTATGTATTAAAATATGTCGAATTTAAATTCTGTTGGAGCCATCGGTTTACACGACCACTATGAGGACGGCCAGTCATGTATCAGAATAATTAAAAATAAGTATTCCTCTTCTTCTGTTACACAGACGTTGCAGAGTTTCACGATAAGAATTTACAGTAAATTTTGTTCACTCCAGCGTAAACCCTAAAAGCAATGCATACTTTTGATTTATAAATCTTTTGAAAATGCTCCAACCCCTTTCAAATCATTGGTGGCAATCCTTTATTATGTGAGTGATGGACAGTACCTCAATTGTCAAGATTATTTTGTAGAGAAGTAACTCAATTTTAAATTATATAAAATTAAACATTATTTTTATATTCATTTGTCTTTTGTTTATGGTCACTCTGAATTTACAAAACAATCCTTGAATTGCTTATCTACCCTCTCTCACGCAAGAGCCAAGAGTTGCTCTTTGATCATAAAGACAGAAAAAAAATTCAAACTCATAATGATCAAATACTCATTTTTTGAAGAAATTGTCAGTGATTGTTCTGCCTTATAGAGCTATACAGGAAGATACAGTTACTTGATGTGTGTTTTTTTTGGTTACTAAAAGGTATAACAGGATTAGCAAAATTTTTATCCAACTCTAGATACTTCGAGTCCCAAAATTAGCAGGCACAATGACCAGAGTACAGACACCAGCGTATAGGATATAGAGTGCCCAATTTTGGGGAGAGCCAATGTTTGATAGATTTTATTTCTAATTATTATCTCAACCTACCTAGATCAAGTTTAGCTTTATCTGTTATTGGTCCCAGTACTAGATAGGATAAACTTTCTCTTTCTATAAAAGGTTTAAATTTACTAAAAAAGGTTTCAGTTTTTGATACTATTAATCCTTGATAAACGATAGTCAACTATATCGATAAAAATTGTGAACTGACTCAGAACAACACCACTTTTGAAACCTTTGAATTTTTGTATCCGATAGAATTTGCCTATGTACTAAGATTTATAACTCACCATAGTTGAGTCTTACCATAAACGCACCATAGAAGTTACTATAAAGCTTACCATAGTTGATAATTTTTATTCCTATCACCTAATAGACTCTTATCCTTTATAAAAATTTTAGTTTATCCAGAAGTCACCAATTTCAATTCCAGAGACCCTAAGTATGATAAACTTACCTAAAAAGACGCCACTTTTGATGCCTTTGATCCCTGATACCATTTTCACTTCATTTTGCTCAAAATATGGATCACATTCAAAAGAATCCTCAACTCGATTGTTGACCACTATTCGCACGTTTTTGCAGAAAATGTTCCATAGTTCAGAGCCCTCTGCTTTTGTACAATTTCCGGACCCTTCAGCTGAAAGTAACCTATTACCAAGGACACACATCCTAAAAAGTAATATTTAGCGTTAGTCAAACAGATATTGACATGAATTAAGTGCAAAATCTGATTTTAACACATTACCGTATAGCAATTTTTACATAACCTTACCTTCTTCAATTAGTCCCTAATCTTGCACAAAAGATCAAACCGATTGTAGAAAGATCAATGATGCAGCCTGGAGTGTTTTTTTTTAAGTGTGTATCTGTATGTGACGAATCCAATAGAACTAATTTCTTTTTTTACTTTGAAATATTAAACGGACTTTCGAATACAACAACCACGCTACTATATGATTTTGAATACATTACCTGCTAAATTTTATAAACTCAAACCGAATAAAAACTTTTACGTATATGAGGAGGATTACCCCCTCATCAATACCTTGCTATTCATGATAATGTTTTTTAGAACTTTAGAAAAAGCTTCTTATTTTTCTAACTTAAGGCAAATGTGTTTCGAGCTTTTAAAGAATATGGACAAAACTCAAACTATTTGCGTAAAGAGCAAGGTATTGACAAAGGGGGAACCTTCCTCATATACGTAATAATTTATGTTCGTTTTAAGTTCTTATGTTGCTTCTTACTTTCAGTTGAGAAAACTGTTGTTGTTTTTTAAAATTTTAATTCCGATTAATTTTCAAATAACGCCAGAAAATGCGGCTCCCCCTCCATGGAAAATTGCCTTCCCCCAGTAAAAATTGCTCAATGGAAAGCTCATCCACCGCAAAATCCCCTCTTCCGCTCGGAAAGCAACCCCCCGGGCAATTCCACTCTCACTGAAAATTACCCCGGAACATTTCTTGCGGAGGATTCCGCCTGAAAAATTTTTCTTGGGATACTTTAATTTGAAAAGGACTTTAATTTCTGATTATTTTTCAAATCATGCCGTAAATACACTTCCGTTGGAAATTTCTCCCGATAACCCCCCCCCCCCCTCCCCCGTTGGAAATTTGCTTTTGCATTTCCCCAGTGTAAAACTTCCCCTGTAAAGGTCACCTCCAGAAACTTCACCCCCAGAAAAATTTTTCTGTCAAAATCCATTCTCAGGAGTTTTCCCTCCCCCAAAAATGTATGTATACTTGCAAGTGTTTTTTTCTTTTCTTGCCGCCGCTCCAACAACAATACTGTACTAGAGTAATGGGCAAATTTCATAACTTGGAGCCCTTCCTCCGGGGGCTTTGGGGGTCATGTCATCGCCAAGGACACAGCTATTGGGCGTTTCGACTATGCTGTCTCAAAACCAAATGGCTAACTCAAAATTTTGTTCGGACGAATTTAGGGAAAAAGGGCGTGAGAAGGGGGTTAGTTACCCCCAATGTTTTCAGTGACTTAAAAAGGGCATAAAAACTTTTAACTTCCGTTCAAATGAGCCCTCTCTCGATTATTTAGGGCCACTGGTCTGACAAAATCACCCCTGGGAAGAAGAAACCAAAAAAAAAGGATAAATAAACACGTATCCGTGATCTTTCTTCCAGCAAAAAATACAAAATCCCACTTATTCGCTAATAGAATCTTGAAACCTATAAAAAAGGGTTCATTGATACGCTGAATCTGATGGTGCAATTTTTAGTAAAATTTCTTGACTTTTGGGGGATGTTTCCTCCTTTTCTTGGAAATCAGGAAAATATTCTCAAGCTTTTAGCTTTTGATGAGCAACATTAAACTTAATAAACCTTATATATTTGGAATCAGCATAAACAGCCAATTCTTTTGATGCGTCTATTGCAATCAAAATTCCGGTTTTTAGAGTTTCGGTTACTATTGAGTCGGGTCGCTCCTTACTAGTCCGTTACCACGAATTGTTTAAGATATCATACATTTGGTAAAAGAAAAACATCAATTTTGTCTTTCTCGTGAAAACTGTATTGCATAGTTACCAGTTCTGAGTTCAGGACACAAAATAATTCAGGACAAAAAAGAGGCAGTAGACTTCAAATTTTTTTTAATAATTCTGGAGAAGAATACTTTTATACTGATTTTTCAAACGAAACTGTAGAGCAAATGATTTAGCTGTCAGGGGCGCCAATTGTGGACGCTTATTTTGGGATTTTGAACTATACATTTTAGTATCTTCATTTTGAAAATCGAACAAAATTCTTGCCCTCCCCCCTACTATTTTTGTGAATTGGCGCCACCATTACTTGTTATCAAGGAGACGAGAATAATGTTTTCTGAATCTCCAAATTACAAACTGGGGTTTGTTACCCACTTGAACCCCCATCCCCTAGGGGGAGTGGGGGGTATACGCCTTAAAGAGTACACTTTAATGCCCAAATATCCCAACTCTCTTTGAGCCTTCAGATAAATATAGAGTGCGTTTTGGGGAAGGGGGTATTGATATCTAATCCCTCTTGATTCCCGAACAAATTTTAGTTTCCGGCTTTATTATTGGTTTTAGGCGGGAGGTAATAGTGCCATTCTAACACATTATTTCTATATAGCGCAAGATATAACATTCCCACTAATAAAATATAACATAAAAATATAACATTGTGCCTAGCGGCACAGATGTGGAAAAAGTGTTGCGGCATATCAGGAGCCTAGCCAGAAAATTTCTTCGAACGGCAATTTTCATTGGGAAAATTTCTTACTTCCAGTAATTTTCAATAGTAATGTCTCTTTCTGTTTATATACAATGTTTTAATGTATTTAAACAAATGTATACAGTGGATTTAAACTTCAGAGAACCCTATTTTTGGGGTCGCGATGGCTTCAGCTGCGTAGAAGATGAAACGTCATGCAAAATTTCCATCCATATGAACAGTAAAATCCCTTTCCGTCCGCCCAAAATTCTGTAGTAGAAATATTATTAAAAACTGATTCAATAAAAGTGCTGTTTAATGAAATTTTTGACTTAATATTAATGTTGTCCAAAATTTTAAGTACAATCCAACGTATTAATGCTTGAGGACATTGAGACAAAGAGGGGGATACTAGCAATTAATTTACAGTTATTGATGCATGAAATTTAACAGCAAGAATTTTGAGGTTTATGGGGACGGTAGCCCACATCATCTCTTCGTTAGGCCTAGCCATGATTTGAAAAATGATCAGAATCTAGGTATAACAAAGCAAGTTTTTTTCAACTAAAAGTAAGGAGTAATATTAAAACTTAAACCGAACAGAAATTATTCTGAAAATGAGGGGGCTGCTCCCTCCTTAATCCCTCACTCTTTACGATAAATTTAACTTTTTGTCCCAATTCTTAAAGAACGACTGCTGAAACACAATGTCCGTTGAATCGAAATAAGAAGTTTTTCAAAGCACTTAAAAACTGTGACGAGCAAGGGATTGAGGAGGGGGTAGCCCCCCCGCCCCAAATATACGGAACAATTTCTGTTCGTCTTAATATTGCTCCTTATTTTCAATTGGAAAAATGTGTTTTTTATTTACTAGTTTACAGATATTAGAGTTTAACAAAGTCTGTTGTCACGAAGGCTAAATCTATATTAGATTCAGAATTCAGAGCCGCCAGGTATACAAATTGTAGATGTTTTTCTGCACAAGATGGCTCTGCACTGCTGTTGCCCACTGATTTTAGTGAAAGAAATGGACATTTGGAGAATTTTCTGGAGTGGTGAACAGCAAAATACACTTGGTTTATTTCGTTTCATCTTGGCACCTTGTTTGAATGTCTATCTCACGAATGTCTTTGTACTCGGGAGAAGGCTTTTTAGACTTAACATTTAATGATTTTCAAACTTAGAAATGCTTGATGTTGTTGGTGAATTTTCACTAGAAGATTAATTCTTATTAATCTTAAAAATTAATCTCAATTAACTTTTTATTATTTATTTTTTTTACTTTCTTAACAAATAGTCTTACTAATCTTATTGGTCGGTTTTTATTACTTTATATTTAGCTTCGAAAGAAAGAAATATATTGTCCGCTACTGTTATTTTAGTTGTCCAATATTTAGGACAAAAGAACATTTCTTTTATAGAGTAACAGAAATTTTATGGAGAGAAAGTGACAATTCGTGACTTTCTCATTTGGAAAATCTCCGGGTAAATACTTCCCAGGGTAAAATAATTCCGAACAAAAGGAGATATAAAAGGGAAGTTGTGAGCAACTTCGAAAAAAAAATATTTTAAGCTAATTCTTGAAAAAAGGATATTATTTACATTTTGTTTTTCAGTAAATCCATAATCCTATCCAATACAGAGTTAATATGTATATGTTGAAAGACCGAAATCTGATGAATATCGACATTCACCGGTGAAAGTCCAAAACAAGGATACTTAACAAATACTTCAGACATACACAAAGCGACTATTTGGTTTTTTACATTCACCATACACTAATGGTAAACGTTTAGCATTTCTGACATTTATATTTCAGAGATTCTAACCTAATTTCTAACCTATTTCTGTGATTTATAACCAAACCTAGACTATGACCATCAAACCATGTATAAGATTGGCAAAGTTGACTTGTCAACAAACACATAGTTGCTTGGTGTATGTCCGAAATATTTGTTAAATATCCTTATTTCGGTCTTTCACAGTAACATATACAAGCCGTAAGTTGATTTAGGCAGCGCTGCTGCATACTTGTCTTTTCAGATGCTTTAAAATTTAGGGGAGGCCTGTCAGCTTTGTCAATTAGCTTACCTGCCAAGATTTTCCCTAGTTAACCTAGATCTACTTTATCCAGATCACTTGCAGAAAAATCAAAGCTTTAATCATATTGTATTTTAGATTAATCATATCCAATATCTAATCATATTTAAAGTTTTCTAATTTTTTAATGACGTCACCGGATTCCAACGATGTTAAACTGCTTGTGGCGTTAGTAGTTTCTTTTTCATGTTACAACACCAAAGATTCAACCCTTATAATGACGTCGCTGGCTTATCAATGGCGCTGCCTTTCCACGTTAGAACTTCGGAGATCTAACCCTTATCAGTTTCCTATTCTTTTTGCGTATTTCTATAAAGCTACAATAATAATGTTTGCTGGTGCCTAAAGACTAAAATACAGTTTGTTTTTAAACAGTTTCAAATACAGTGTCAAAAAGCACTTTTAGTTTAAAAAGTAAAAAGCAGTTTATTGGTCTCGATTTGCCGGAAATAGGATCTGACATGGAATCGTGAAAATCATAGTATAATCTTGCTAAGCATGGCTTACGGAAGGGTAAAGGAGAACGACTCCCTCTCAAATGTGTTCAAGGAGCTGGTAAAAATAAATTCAGCCCAAAAAATTATGCAGCAAATCGCAACGATTTTTCAATGATTAAGCTTATTTTATCGACCTTACCACAGTTGAAGGATTATTCTATATATCCCCTTCCCCCTCTTGCGTGTAGTTACGTTTATTAATCAGTAATTCTCGATTAATTGCTACCTTTTGTGTCAAAACAATGAAGAAACAAATGAATAATAGGTTTCTCTGTAAGTAAGTGTGTAAGTGCAAGTGTGACGGCACTAGACCCTTAAGGTCCCAACCGACAGTGCTGATCTCCGTTTCGTGGCCCTTCAGCCAGAAAGTGCAGTGGGGGCTGGGGGCCAGCCATCCTGTCCTTTCGCACACCCGTCCTGCAAACCTTCCCCAGATTTCTCCAGGTACCCATTTTAAAGCTGGGTAGACTCTGGCTAAGCTTACAGAGTCACACCACTGACCCACGTCCAAACCCAAGTAACTGGCCACGCCAGGGATCGAACCCGTGCCCCTTGGACAAAGAATTCTCAACCCAGTGCACGTCCACTTCGCCAGGACGGCTCTTATGTTGCTCTGTTGGTAATATTAAATAAAAAAAAAAGTTTTTATAACTGAAAGTAAGGAGCGACATTAAAACTTAAAACGAACAGAAATTGTTCCGTATATGAAAGGGGCTGTCCCCTCCTCAACGCCTCGCTCTTTACGTTAAAGTTTGTCCCTTTGTCACGGCTTCACTTTTTAAAACAATAAAACTCCCTCGTGTTCGTTTTTCCTGGAGGAAAACAAATTCCCTCCAGACAGTTTCATCGTCGCTGAGAATCCCGCCTCCCTTTAGAATTGCTTACGGAAGATTCAGCCAGAAAAATTCTCCTTGACATTCTCTGATTTGAATAAGACTTTAACCGGTAATCAGTTTCTCGATCGCTCCAAAAATAACCCCTTCCGTGGAAACAATTCCCCGGAAATCGATACACGCGGAAAAAAGGCCCTGGATAATTCCCCCGGAACATCTCTACATAGAAAATTTGGCAGAGCGAATGTAAAACAATTAAAAAGAACCTCGTATATTAATTCTATCAAATTCACCCAGTACAACATTTCCCCTAGAATATTTTCCCCCCCCCCCCAGAAATTTCCCTCCTTAAGGAAGATTCTCTCTATACAAATCCACCACAAGCACTACCTCCCCCCCTCGAAAAAAATGTCTATATACTTCCCAATAATAAATTCTATACGTAAACAATGGGCGAATTTCATAACTTACAGGCCTCTCCCCACTGACTTTGGGGGATCATTTTACACATAAAGACATACTTATTTGACCTTTCAACTACACTGAACAAAATGGTTATCTCAAAATTTGGATCAGATTATTTTAGGGTGGAAAATGGGCGTGGAATGGGGCCCAGTTGCCCTCCAATCTTTCTGTTCACTTAAAAAAGGCATTAGAACTGATAGGTAGTTCGTATTAATTTTCGTTCGAATGCACTCTCTTCCAATCTTCTAGGACCATTATTTCGATACAATCACCTCTGGAAAAAAAAACAAATAAATACGCATTCGTGATCTGTCTTCTGGAAAATAGCAAAATTCCACATTTTTGCAGATAGGAACGGGAAACTTCTACAGTATGGTTCTCTGGTACACTGAATCTGATGGTGTTATTTTCATTGAAATTTATTTAATTTTAGGGGGTGTTTCCCCCCTATTTCATAAATCAGGTGATTTTTCTCAGGCTCATAGCTTTTGATGGGTAGTAACACTAAACTTGATAAATCTTATTTATATGGAGTCAGCATAATAAGCTAATTCTTCTATTAATGTAAATCCAGTTTTTTAGAGTTTCGGTTAGTATGGAGCCGAGTTTCTTCTTACTTATAGTTCGTTACCTGAAACTGCTGGATTCACTATTAATTGTTCATTTGTGAAGTTAGACAGCTATTTTTTTTTAATTTAAATTTATGCTACTAATCCCATAAGCAGTATCTTCAGTTCAACTTTGATGCCAGCAGTCTTAATTATTGCTATAGCTTAAATTGCTATTTTTTATTTCTTCAAAATTTGTTCTTAGAAAAATTTCTGTCACGATGGATGAACTGAAGATTTTCAAAAGAACTAAATGTAAATTCTTTTCAGTAGCTCAAAGCAAAAAATCTAGATGATTCAATTCTGGAAATACAATTTCTTGGGAATTTTCATTGTTAAAACTTCGGTGAAATCGAACAATTCCTAATACGAATCAAAAATTTTCTATCGATCAAAAGGCTTCCCTTGCAAAGCATAGAATGCACTTATTTGAAAAGCTTCAGAACATCCTTTTTTATGTTAAAAAAAGATAAAGAAAATTGATAAATTGGAAGATATTTTTCAGAATTCAACAAAAAATACAAATATAGTAGAGAATTGGAAATTATGTAAGAAACTTTAAACGATATTTGTGGTTAAAAGCGAACCCGAAAACAGAAAAAACTGGCTCTATATTGATTCTAGGAATTTTTGTTGTTTCTCAATTTTCTGAAAAATAAATTCAACAGGAACTAAAGTTTATATCCCATAGCACGTGTTGCAATCCTATATTGATTCTTTAATTCTATTTAGAAAATTTTAGCTATTTCCGAATTTTCCTCCTCAAAAATAAATTCCACTAGAAATGATATTAAAAACCCTTTCCATAGCGCGCATTGCATTAGAAAGCCATTGACTTAACGAAATTAAATTAATCATCAACTTCCGTAGGGCAGCCAAATTACTTTTTCCATATAATTATGAATAAAAAGATAATCAAATGTTTTAAATTTGGCCGTGATTTTAGAAAAATTAACATTCTTATAAGTAAGTTATGAATTTTTTTTAGCTGTGTAAGAATCCGTTCGAACCTAATTTTGTTTCAAATATTTAATGGGTAGTGGCCACTTTTGCCACTTTTGGATAGTGGAATTGGAAAATGCAGTGTTATTTTTGAGAAGTTTCTGGTTATAGTACCAGTTTTTTATTCTGCTTGAGAAACCCACAAAGACTCAAATTTAATTACAATAATAATAAATTATGAAACATTACACAGTGGCCTCAGGTAACAAGATTCTAGTGGGAGAGGGGGTAAATGTATTTTTCAAAATCTAGGAATGAGTATATTTGTCTTTGAACATATTTTGTTTCTGTGGGTCGTCAAAAATTTTACAGCTACTAGATGTAACTCGCCTGGCTAGGGGTGTTTTGTGGAGTTCAGATCCTCTCCCTTCATGTGGAAAAGGAAGAAAAACTAAATTAAATACGTTTATAAGTTTATTATGCCTTCACGAAACAGAGCTGTGGCTATCGAGGACGTATCCGGGATTTTTGTTTGGGAGGGAAAGGGGGTACCAAAAAACGTAAAAACACATAAAAAATTTGTTTATATTCATTTTTGCTATGTTTTTAAGAGTTGGAAAAAAATATCAAGTGGGGGGGGGGAGTTTAAACCTCATGACTCCCCCTGGATACGGCCTTGGTGGTATGTATCAAATATGAGCCGGAAAACGTTCTGTTGCCTATTTTGTATAGGACCAGGTAAGCATAGAATGAATTTTTGTGGCTTTCTCCAATGCTAGTTTGGGTTTTAACTGATACTACAATACATATCTCAACGTCTTTAAAAAAAAAATCTAAACATTTTCTCGTAAGCATTCAAAAAAAAAAAAAAAATTAGAAACGACTAAACATCATTTTACCTTAAGTCTTTTTTCACAAGATATAGAGTTAAAGTCCTTGGAGAATCACAAGGCTTGATTAAAGTCTTAAATTAATCTAAAGTGTCAATCGCTTCGACAAAAAATATTTGTAATTATATTTTGTAGATTTTTTTTTATGATTTCTCCAAAAAATTTAACAGTTACTAGATATAACTAAGTACTGTGGCTAGGAGTGGTTTGCGGGATTCAGATCCATCTCCCCTCATAAGAGGAAGAAGAACAAATATATTATATTTCTTTATATTTTTAACAATTTGTTTTTGACAAAGTTGCGATTATGTAGGTTATGTGGTTACGAGCTGGGAAGAGTGCTCCTCCAATTTTTTTATTTATAAGCATAAAAATAAAATTTTCTGGCGTTCCCAGCAGCTAATCATGGGTTTTAACTAATGCTAGAATACAAATTGATACATCTCAATTTTCCTTAAAGAATTTACTTTTAAGAATTTAAATAAATTAGAAACGACTTAAAAAAATTCACCTAAAACTTTTTTTCATAAGATATAAGTGGAAGTATTGGAAGAATCATAAAGTTCGATTATAATCTTAAATGATCCTAAAGTGCAAATCGCCTCAATGAAACAATCTTTATAATTTAATTTTAGATATAAAATTCTTTTGGAGTGTTCTTCTTTACAATTTCCAAATGATTACAAAACGCTAGAAACAACAGAGGCAGGGGATCTTTTCTTTGAGCCTTTATAGAACATAGAACATAATTGTCTGGTGATTTCCAAGACTCAATTATAGTCCTAAAGAATGCTGGAATACAAATTAATAGATGTGTCCTAGAGTTCTTATATTCTGTATGGGAAATTAGTAGAAAAGACCTCACAAATTCTCTCCAAGTTGTCTCCAATAACTAAAAGAAGGAAAACAATGATATGATTTTTTATGACATCGATCATGGCACCGGGCCAATAAAAACTTCCGGCCTGTTGGACAGTCCAACAGACCTATCTCCCTATGTTAAAGAACGGAGCTAGATAAATGGCTAAACTAATTAAAAACTAACTAACTAACTAACTAAATACTAACTAACTATAACTAAATAAAACTAACTAAAAAAAAGAACTATTAAAAGTGTTTTGTGATGATGGCTGTGTATCTAGAAGACAGTGTTGCCATGTTTATTAAAAAAATCGGTTAATTCAAATGGGCAATTATGTTTCTTAATCAATATTTATTGAACAATCACATGATTAAAACTGACAAGTAATGAAAAGAAAATTTCTGATTATTTCACAAGCTATATCTAATTCTCTTGAATTTCTTCTGTAAAGATGGAAAATTTTAATAAGCTTGCTTTTACCATCCAAAATTTATGAAGACATTTTTAGAAGAAAATGAAGAAAGACGTGCATTAATACCACAATTATTGATTACCAACAAATTGCTCAGTTGGACATCTGTATTATATACTTTTGTGAGTTGCTACGAGGCAACTTCTTTTTTGCGTAACGTTTTGTATAACCTCAAAGGATTTAAAATATCTGGAATTTATCGTAAGTGCAGAAGAGTCAAAAAGTGAATGCAATAAAAGCCCCTTTGAAGAAATCAACAGACGTGTTTGCCATGTGAAAATATGGCCTCTGCCAGGGTGGTTTTTCATTTACTCATTGAAGGATGCACCTTGTGTGAACATGCAACGTTTTTATATATTCGTCATGTTGTCTTGGCAAACTGTTGTACAAGTACAGAAGGATCGTCAGAAGAAGGGTTGTGGACTCACTTATAGGTAACGTAAGTTGAGCCACATCAAATCTTTCCATCCAGAATTCTAACCCTAGCATCATTAAAATATTATTTTGGATTTGCATGATGTTAAAAGGATTAAGGAGCCATACGAAAGAGCGGGCATTCTCATTTGATAATAGACTTAATCCATGAATCTTGCAGAGCGTTGATGGTAGTTAATGGTAATTAGAACTCAGAAAGAAGAAACACACCCAAGTTTTTTATATCTAGCCTTTCTCTCTGATTCATATGATATTGTTATGACTCTTTCTTAGAGTCTCGACAATAGGAGACGTTAGAAGGCCATAGTTAGAAATACGCCAACTTTAGATATACGCCATAGTTAAATATACGCCAAAGCCTAAGTTAGATATATGAAAATAGGGCAGAACAAGAAAAAGGGAACATCTCCAGGGTCAAGGACATAATATATTTACAGCGTAGATGTCTCTGTACATGCTAGTTTTTCTTCAATCTTCTAGCCACGCAATTTTTTTTTCTTATCTTGTTGGTCTCTAGCTTTACAGGGATTTTTTCTAATTCCTATAAATTTTTTTTTTTTGTCTTATTTGTTCTTTTCACCTGGACACCGGAAGAAGGTTGGAAATATCAAGCAATAATTTTTTTCATCGTCCTTTTTCTTAATGTTAATCAAAAATAAATTTTGGCACAAAATAAATTAAAAAAAAAGTAAAGAACTCCATTAAACCAAAAATGAACAAAAATAGAAACAAATAATCTACCAAGCATACAACTATCACAATTCAGTATCAATAAATAAATGAAACCCAAAACAAACAGAAATCAAAATAAGTCAAACTCAAAACGAGCATAAATTAATCTGAGTAGGTTTCTAAACCCTATGCTTTCTAAAAGCCGGAATATAATTTGCACTTTACTGAAAAAAACTGAAATGAATTTACTGAAAAAAAATTGGCATTGTCAGTTTAATAGATATATGCTGATATTTGTTACTTAAAATCTTAATTAATTTTGGTTTTCTTAAAGTTATAAGTGAAAACATTTAAAAGAATTTTTTCAGTAAAGTAAAAAAAAATATATTCTGGGTTTTAGAATGCATAGGGTTTAGAACCCTACTCAGATTAATTTCTGCTCGTTTTGAGTTTGACTTACTGAAAAGTCAAATTGTGAATTTTAATTTCTGTTTGTTTTGGGTTTCATTTATTTATTGATATTGATTTGTGGTAGTTGTATGCTTGGTAGATTATTTGATTCTATTTTTGTTCATTTTTGGTTTAATGGAGTTCTTTACTTTTTTTGAAAAACTTATTTTGTACAAAAAGTTCTTTTGAATAATTTATGTTCGTTTTATATCGACATAGTCTTTTTCAGTGGAGAAAGACTGAGCCTCTTCTGAAGCTAAACAACCATCCCTTCCATAAAAACCTTTAATGCCCCCTGGGCAGAACTTACAACCCTTGTATGTAAGGGGGTGAGGGTAGCTGCCCTCCGATCACTTAACTCTTAAAAAGAGGACTAGAGCGTCTGATTACCAATCCAATGTGCCCCCTTGCAAGTTTATATGACCATACTTTCGATAAAAATCCAATTTCTCGTATCTATTCATTTCTTCAATTCAATTTCTCGTATCTATGGCGTTGGGAAGTCAGCGGGGCTACAGCCTCTGATAAAAAATGTATCTATTTTGTAAACCTGTTGCATATTAGAAGCTAGAGAAGCACTCGAAAAAAAAATTGAATACATCTAAGTAATTATTTATTACAGAAAATGATGTTTCGAAATAACAAATTGACTGTCAAGGTACTCTGAATAATTGCTATTAAAATAAAAGTTCAAGTGTCAAGCAAAACTTTTATTCAACCCACTTTCCTTGTCTAAGTTCGAGAATAATTTCTATAGACTTCCTGAAGTCCAATTATACCTTGAAGGAACTCTTGAATTGTGATGCGATAAATACATGATGCAGTTCTTTTGTTCTTGAGGGACAATTAGTGGATAAATGCCTAGTAAACACTTCCGAGATGTCGTTAGCAGCTCTTGTACGATAGAAAAACAGGGGCTACTCACAATAACACTTCATGTATACCCATGACATGACGCTGGTGGCAAGAACAGAGGTATAGTCATTTAACCACTTGGAGCCAGGAGGGACAGGAAGTACTTTCAGAGGGGCAAAAGGCGGAGACAGGGTCAGAGGCGAGGTATCGTATACACCTACATCACGTGGTGAACAGCCCTTTAATAGGAGTCTCAGAGTAGGATTATTTTATTATGCATCTCCTTTCTTTCCTAGGACGATGATCGATGAATAAGGTTTCTTTTTTTTACTCAACAAACAAATTATTGATTGAGCTTAAAAATGCTGAGAATTGAATGTGATTAGAGCCCTAATCAGCAATGGCTGTAGACCTATTAGGAATAGACGCAATTTTAAACATTAGTCAACCACGTACGGACAAAAAAAATTAGCTTTTTTTTGAAAAAAAACTGTTTTTGAAAAATAATGTTTTGCAGTTTTGAAAAACATGGAAATGAACAATACCAAAAGCAGGGACAGATAACACTGCTGATATGGGAATTACGTACCAAAATATATTGACCAAAAACATATTTATGGCAAATGTTTAAGATGGCAGCAAAACGATCTGGATAAATAGAAAATAAACCAGATTAACCATAAAAATGCAAACTAATCCTTTGGACGTCTCTGGATAAGGATCTGTAAATTTTAACGCTCTTAGAGATGAACGTCCGTGAAAACACACTCATGACGGTCTAGAAACCGTTCACCGTCTATAAATAAACACCAAAATCCCTCAAATTACACAAAAGTTACCATAACACAGCAGAACTTATTTTCAACTTTTGTGGTTTTTCTTCATCCTTTTTATTTAGTCAGTATGGAGCTGTTCAGCGTTGGAAATCATGTGTAACCAGACGGGCTTGTGCACTGTAGCATTATGTTTTAAAGCTCTGGGATCGTAATATCTATTCCCGGCCTGACAATTTCTTTGCTTAAAGTTACTTTGTCATCTTATTTTTATCATCATGAACCCTATGTTATATTAAAAAGAGGTTTTGTACTGCCTTTGCTGCCAAAATACCTTACTTGCTGCCTGTCGACCCATGAAAAACGATAACAATCTCATATGGGTCATGCTCTGTAGTCCCTGACAATACCCAGTAGAATATGACTAATGCCATACCCTGCTGTCAAGGATATATATGATCCAACTTATCTCCTAAACCAAGTAAAAATGCAACAGAATACAAGCAACCAGACCTGTTCCTAGGGTTGGCGTAGCCCGAAGCAAAATTAATTAAAGGACCCCTTCACCCTCCCGTCACAAATATAATCAAAATTTAGAATAAAAATGAAAAATTTTATCAAAGTCGGCAGCCCCCCAGCAGCGGGACCAAAGCCACGACACCTGGGGCAATTTGCCCCGGTTGGTCCCCCCCCTTGAACAGCTCTGCCAGCAACAGCTTAAGTCAATCTCTAGTCTTTAAGTATCTAAGCTTATCGATAATTCACTTATGGAACACAGTGAAGAGGCCTTACTCATCATTCTTAGTTCCACAAAAGAAAAGGAATGCATAATCACCTCATCTTATTCCTACTTTCTAGTAGACAAAAGCTCCCTGTGACAGCTTGGAAATGTTTACTCGGCATTTCTCTACTAATTGTCCTTCCAGAGCAGAAAATACTATTCCTGCATTTATCGTAATACGATTTAGGAATTTATTTGCAGTATAACTAGACCTTGAATAGTCCTTAGAGAATTGTTCGTGAATTCAGATACATTTAAAGAACTTTTCATTTTCAACTTGGATCCCTCTAAAATAAAATTTAAAAATTATTTTTAAAGCTAATATTAGTCAACAAAAGTACCTAACGATTATTTAAATTTTAAATGAATTGTGTCTGGATAAGATAAGGACTATATGTCCCAATTTAAATTTAAATAATTCTTCATTTGAATTCTTCATTTAAATGAAAGAAATATGTAAGCAGTTATAGTCAGAACCCATTTTACCAACAGGCTAAAAAACCGGGTGGAACCTGATTTCATCTGTCATGTTCAGCTCGTTATCTATTAGAATCGCCCATACCTGCAGTGGCGTAGTGGTATAAAACTTCTGAGGCATCCGAATGTAACAT
>JAQQPU010002191.1:57507-67582 GCA_029168905.1 Artemia sp. Kazakhstan ARC1039 | reverse complement strand
AGAGAGAGAGAGAGAGAGAGAGAGAGAGAGAGAGAGAGAGAGAGAGATAGAGATTAAATTACCAAGAAATCAAGTTTTCTTCGCGTGCTTTCTCGATATCACATGTTCCCTCACAGCTTAGTATTGTATTTATTTGGTTTAATTTTGTTACAGGAACAAATAAATAAAAGACATGAAATGGGCGTTTTTGAGCCCACATTACTTCCTGGTAGAGGACCATTGAGGTCAAATTTAGGAAAGAAATACGTTCAAATCCTTCCCCTTAATACGGACACTGAAAAGACCTGTTGGATCCCCAATAAAGTAGCTAGCTCATTAAGCAAGCTCATTATGCACTAGCTCATTAAGTTTATTGCTTCACGACGAAATACCATTCGAGCCCTTAGTTTGTTGTTCTTGTTTTTTAGTAAGTTTTTATTCATGAAAAGGAGAATGACTCAAATCCCATTTGGCGATACAGTTAAATGAATGGTGTCTATCTGGTATTTCTTTGTCATAAGACAAATTGTCTTTGAGCAAGTGCATACTCATGTAATAGAGTCAAATTTTTGCCTGGTCAAAACTAATCATTTGATAACGAATCATATTGGTATGGGCGGTTACTGAATTTCATTTTTACAATCACTAAATAAAAGAAGTTAAATTACTTTGTCGATGAAACATTTCTAAAAAGGCTTCTGGAATTCCAAGGCACTTAATTTGAAAAACAAGTATCAAAACATGCAATATAACATTTGCATACACATGGCTGCTACAAGCCTAGGACATAAGAAAAGAAAAATCATCCAGAAATCAGCAGACTATAAAAAACACCCATTATACTAACCTACACACACACAAAAAAAAGATTGTTGATGCCCAAATAAGTGTGTTCTTAAATTCCAATTCTTCAGTCACTAAGAAAAGTAGTCAAATCTGTGTTTCGAGTAATTTCCTCCAAAATTCTCTGCTCTTTCTTTTTTAATTGAAGATTGCTATAGACGTTCAACATCCTTGAAAAAAAAAACTGAAACTGCATAATTTCCAGCCTGACCTCATAAAAAGCATCTAAATGTCATTTTTCAGACATAAACTAAATGGTTCAAAACAGGAAATTCAAAAATATGAACTGATTTTTTTTTTTTTCAAGATACCAAGTTTGGCTACGATAATCGTCCTAACGGCGTGAAGTATATATGTTATGATTTTTCTTTTTATTGCGGAGTATTAATAGAATCACTTTTTGGGTCCTTTTTTTCTAAACCAACTTTTTGGTCTTTTCGAACGATTCCGCTAAGGGATATTGATTTTTTAAACTTTCCAAGTTTTCCATAGACACATATGTAGACTAGAAAAACGCATAAAGATTAGACACCCCCCCCCCCCAAAAAAAAAAAAACTTGACTGCGAAAATAAGTGCGCAATCATTTGAAATTGCAACAAAAAAGATAACTGAACAGAGAAAAACAGTAAATAAAACTTGTATTTATATCTTGGGGGGGGGGGGTGGAATCTGCGTATACATACAGCAAATAAAAAGAAGCTAACCACAGTTAACGATTCAAGAAAATCCATTTTATTATGATCATGAATAAGGTAAATTAACAGAGGTTAGAGGTAAACACACCTTTCAGGTTTGATCTAAAGAAAATTCCCCAAAAGTTCTAAAAACAGAGCCTAAAGATGCACTATTTCGGGTTCACACACCCCTGGTCTCTCTCCCTACTCCTCTATGATAGTAAAACTATCGTAAAACTAAGAGTCGATGTGCAACTAAACAGCACTAACATACGTATTCCCAGAATTCCCAACACAAAGCAAGCTCTGCTTGTATGTGTACAAATGAAATACACCACCAAGCGGCAGTATGTCTTTAGAAACTGGAAGGCTTTATATAGGGCCTTTAAATTGTGCCAAAATCATCGACTATCTTTGTCCGATGAGGTTTTGGTCAAGTTTGGACCGAAACGGGCTCGCAAAACAAAATAGCAAAAACCGAAACTATGATGCGGTGTGAACTCTTTTATTACAAATAACCTTACGTTCAACACAATCCCAGCTACTAAACAAAATCCTCCAGAATTTGATCAAAATAATTTTTTTTTTCTTTGATGGAACATCCAAAACTTGTAGAGTAACCAGCCATTCTGACATTGATAGTGTAATTTTATCAACGTCATAAACCTTTTTGAAGACCTTTTACCCTCTTTTCTGAAACTGTGCAAGTTTTCTTAGCTTAATAATCTTTGAGAGACCACCTTAAACTTAAAAAGTTCTATATATTTCAAATCAGTATTTCAGGGTATATATGTTAGGATACACCAACTAAAGAGTGAATCGTGTCTCAAAGCAGGTCAAATTGAAATATTGAAAGCATGAGGTGAATTACAGTGATGCTTTTCCTACTTTCTAGCTAATTTCTAATATCTCAGACAGGCCTAGACTGACGATACCCTCTCAGTTTTAACATAACAATACGATAAATTTCTATTATGTCGCCTAACTGCGACATATTATGTCTTCGGTAATTTAACCAATGGCCTCCACTTCATGCCTCCTTAATTCACATTTCAATTATTTCTCTACTTTCCTTACCCTTCAATCATTCTCATACGATCTATCACTCAATTACTTCTTGTACAAACTCCCCCTCTTTCCTACCAGGATTAAAGCCTTACTGTTAACGTTTCTAGCTGCTTTTCCGACTTCCCTCTCCAAGACACCATCTGCTACTTCGCAAAATATTTTCCTAAATAATTCAATCCACCTTCTACATTGTCAAATTTTAGGCTCTCTAGTTTCGTATTCAACTGTCCCTGGAAAATCCCTTTCAAAGTCTCACCCTGGATTCTACTAACATCGTAGCTTCCCCGAACATGGATACGCTTCTTAAAGCTCAGCTTTAGAATTACTCTTGACACTACTAGATGGTGATGTTTATTTTTAATGTTAGTAACATCACTCTTATGTACCCTAGTATCTTGTATCGATCCTTCCAGCCTCTGATTCACAATAACAGGTTAATAAGGTAGGACGTAATGCCATCATAAAAGGTAACTAACACCCAACCTGGCGAACTGTGTCAGTTAAGCATGGACGCTGTTTCTGTTTTCTGTTTCTGTTCTGTTCATTCAAAAAAACAGAAACAGAAAAGAAACAGATGACCTGTTTTTTATTTACCTGTTCTGTTCTGTTTCTGTTTTTATAACAGCTATTTCGTCCTGTTTCTGTTTTTTTTCTACCTGTTTTTCTTCTATTTTTGATTTTATTTATGTGATTCGATAATGAGATACTTGAGAATTTCAAACTTACAAAACAGTTTTTTAAATCATAAATTGAAATTGTGAAGAAGCGTGGTTACGCCTCATGCGATTTTTCGAATTGGAACGTAAGTAAAATGATGGAACTTAGTCTTTCAAACATATCAAATAGTGTTACTATTGTTTCAGCTAGGCAGAATTAGGGATTGGAAATCAGATGATAGTAGGTATTTAATTAAATGTTAGCGGTGGAGGATCTAGGGGGGACCCCGCTCCACCCTCCAAGATTTTCTCTGGCACCCTCATTCCTTTTTTTCACTCGTTTTTTAGAATGAATTTGAATGAATGAATGAATGGTTTTTATTTCCCATCATAAATAACACAAGGTTACACAACGGAGTAATGAAAAAAAAGAAAAAAAAAGAGAAAAATAAAACGCAATAAGAGAAACAACAAGCCTTCAATAACAATCTATATACAGCATACTAAACTCGTAATCAAACTAGCCTACGATAGCTCGGTACATATCATGATCAGGATTGAGCGAACGCCGAAATCGGACGATTCGCTCAGTAGCTGCAGTAGTCGGGTCCACAACGCTGTAATTTTTCGAAACTCTTGAATTTCTCTTCCATGGCGTAACACTTAACAGATATTTTGCATACTTATAGTAAACCCGACGGACTGAACGCTTATCTGATTCGGTGAAAAGAGACCAAAACGGCGAGAGTGCCAGAACATGCGGGATAACGAACACGGAATAAAGCCTTCCGAGTATATGGCGGTTATGCATACGCTTGCAGGGTAGGAGTAGTCCGTATGCTTTGCGTGCCTTTTCTGAAAAATGCTCAACCAGTGCTTCACGAGTAGACCGCAGATCTGAAGCGATCGGCAGTCCAAGGTAAGTGAGAGAAGGCTTTGAGCTCACCGCAGTATCACCTAGGAGCACGCTAATCGGGGTCGAATCTTTCGCGTTGCGACGAAAAACAACTACTTCACTTTTGGCAGTGTTAAAAGCTAGCCCAATCTTAGCATATTCATCACTCAATATATTGTAATTATCCTCAACCCTTGAAACAGACCTACTTGCGTTAAGTATATCATCAGCGTAATTGATGAGCGACACGTCTATACCTAAATATATGCAGCACGTTTTGGCAGATTCTTGAGGGACGATAATACTGTTGTTGTATAGGGGAGGGGAAGTAATGGAGCCTTGCCGGATACCTTTACGGACAGGTATAACTACGGTGGATACCACCATACCGCGATGAGTGGGGACTTTAATCTTCACTCTCAGTCTCCTATAAATGCTCCTCCATGCAACGACAACCGAACGGTCAACTCCGCGTTTACAAGCAGAACTAAGTATATGTGCGTGGATACCGGAGTCGAATGCTCTACGCACATCGTGGCTTGCTAGAACAAGTGTATCATTATTATCGTGAGCACTGAGCCAAAGATTGGCTATCAACGAATGAACATGCTCGCGACTAGTACCACTCTTAAACCCGAATTGCGAATCGGGAGTATAACAAGCTTTACTTAGGTCACCAAAAACAAGCATTTCCATGAGTTTGCAGAATACCGGCGCAACAGTTATGGGGCGGTATGATGAACAGTTCCTGGGATCATTCCCTTTTTTGGGAACTGGTGTAACGACGCCAACACAGAAAACATCGGGGACAAGACCGCAGTTAAAGATCATCTGGTACATAAGAGCAAGGTGATTTAACACACTGTCACCCCCAATAGCCAGATGCATTCCGCAAATATTATCATCACCTCGAGAATACTTCTTTTTCAGTTTAGATAACATATGACGGATACTAGAGACAGTAACAACGAACCCAACACTTCGTTCATTTGACGCTAGGAGGGAGTCGAGCTCTTTTTCGAACTCTTCCTCGAGAGCCTTGTTCGGCGGTGAGAATTCGTCGGTGAAATATTTATTCCAATCACTTTGACTTGGCAAAATTTCTTCTTTGCGAGATTTCGGACTCCTTTTCTTTTTAATATACTTCCAGACTGCATTTGGGTCACCTTCAAGCACTTTGCAATTCTGGTCCATTAAGTCGGTTCGGTGTTTAGCAAGGGTCTTGGCGAACTTTCGCTTAGTATATAGCCTGATATCATTCAAGACACCTTGACGAGGGCGCCCGCACTTGTTCCATAGTGTATACCAGAATTTAGATCGACTACAAGACTGGGACAACTGTACATTCTGAGACCACTGTGGATTTTCACTTCCGATTCGAACTTTTCGTGTCGGAACTGCAGCCTTTTCGGCACAGCGTAGGGCATGTGTAATTTCTGCACAGTAATTGTTCAGGAGTATCTGCTTCTCATTATCGGGAACAGGCGAACCTTGTTGAAGCAGTTGAAATGGGACCTTTATCTTTTCAAGTATATTATCACACACGGACTTGAAAAGTGCAGAGTCGGCTTTTCCCCACTCAGATTTTACCACCCATTTACGGTGACATTCATCGGGCTGAGTAGGTTTATTAGTGACACAGAACACATTCGAGATGGGTAGGTGGTCGGAAGCACAGATGCTTAATTTTACCCTACATTTTCCGTTTGTCTTCACATCTGCAGAGCAAAGCATTGAGTCAAGGGAGGATACAGAGCCGGAGTTATGTACATACGTGTAGTCCAGGTCATTTTCAAGTACACGGAGACTTTCACAGGCAGCAACCAGAACCTGAGTTCTCGGGCTGTTGTCGCACAGGTTACAGTTCATGTCTCCGGTTACAATGCATGACAGTTTTTGCGTAACACATCCATCAACTGCTCCACAAATTTGTCCACAAGCAACATTGAATCTTGCATCAGATTCATCGTCACGATAATCCGTGGGCATATAGACACAGAATAGGGCTGTGTCAGCAATTCGGACACCGACGAAGAAATCAGACTGCTTGTACAAGGAAGGATTAAGACTTCTGCGTACCAGTATTAAGATACCACCAGAGGGTCTACCTCTGCCAGAACACTTTGCAGGAACACTGAATGCGCTGGAACTGTCATTGACCTCAAGAAGCTGAAGTCCTTCTGTTGTAAGAAAGTGCTCCTGTAGACAGACTACGTCATATTCTTGTACTAATTGCTCAACCAGAGGTAGTTTAGCCAGAACTCCACCATTCATGTTCCATGATACAACTTTAAGTTCAAGATTATTCATTGTTTTAACGCTTTCTGTGCTTCAGGGCATTTAAAACTGTAACAGGGATGGTTTGCCGAACCACATAGAGCACATTTGAGGGGGTTCTGGCAGGGATTGTCCTTTGAGCTGGAGTGTTTCCCAGCGCAACGGGAGCACTTTGGCAGATTTGGACATGCCTTTGCTGCGTGGCCGAAGCATTGACACTTGTAACACTGGATTGGCATAAATTTGTATTCGTGAATCGGCAGCCGCTCATACCCAATCACGGGGGGAGACTTGATTGCACTCTGTAGGTCTTCACGCGAATCAAACTTCAGTTTGAATGACCTGGTTTTGCCAATTCCAGAAGCTTCGACACATTTCGACACTAAACTGCGTAAGTCCTCTTCTAAAATACTAGCAGGGACGTGGCGAATTATCCCGAAGAAAGAGGGGCTTTTTACTCTCGCGACAACGGAATTATCGGTACTGGTAATAGCCTGTGCAATGGAATCGGCGGTTGCTTTGTCTTTCACGAGAACGCTCCAAGCACTCTTACGAGGCCTCAGTTCGACAATGTTACTGCTTGTCTGTCCGCAAAGTCCATTTAAATAGTCTTTCCGTGATTCGGGATCAGTTGTCAATCTGGTCAATTATTGGCACCTTTGTCACATTGGGTTCCCCCAAGATTTTACGCATTGGCACCTTGTCACACTAGGCCTTCCCAGAGATTTCGCTCTAGATCTGCCCCTGAATGTTAGTACGGTAAAGGTGCAGTTTAATCCCACTAAAACAACGTTTATCTTACAGTACATTATTTCGTCAATTGAGCAGGAAAGTTGCACAGGCACTGTCCGGAAGAAGCAGGATACAACCAATCACTTATTACTGTATATATTTCCCTATTGTTCTAGGATTATAGAAAACTAGCGCTTTACTGAAAACACAAGATAGTATAGGAGTTTTGGTACAGTAAAAGCAAACCAATTAAGGACACTTTTTACGGAATAAAAATAAAGCATTTTAGGATTGTTTCTTTTTTTTCGTTTAAGTTGGTTCTGCACAATAGCTCAGACTGGCTCTCGTTTTGGTTCTGAAAAGGACATGCCATGATTAGTTTGTAGACATGTTCGAAGTAAAGCAATCTTAATAGTATTAGGACTACATACTAGCTTTACAATTTGTATCATAGCTTGAAATTCACTGTTGTATAGAGAGAAATAACCGGATTTCCAGAGTTCATATTATTTGATCTTCACTTCAAGTAATACTTAAGCATATTTCTTACAATTTAAGATTGTATATTACTTACTATTGATATTACAGCTGGCGAGACCAAAATGCTACCTGATACATCAATCCAATATTTCTGTATACTGAAAGTCACTGATGTCACAACTAGTGTAAGACTATACAAATCTTTAAAGATTAGTTGTTTTTGTCAGACTACATACTCACTTTTGACTCCCAAATCAATATTCCTGTTTTTTATACTTGACTTTTGTGTTTTCAGTAAAGCACTAGTTTTCTATTATCCTAGAAACATAGGGAAACATAATTCGTTGGTCTATTTGTACTAGTTTTATTGATATTTGTTAGATAGGCTGTAAAGTAATAATTATTGTCCGTTTTAGTTTCAACTTCACTCTTTACTTCCCTCGGAAAACTGTGTTTAAAAAAAATTTATATTTGATAAGCCAGATATGAAATGGTTTTTTTAAAATACAACAGGGGGCTTGAAAGCACCACCCTGGGAAAGCATCCATCATCACATAAATGTTGATGCCAGAAAAAAGAAGTTAAACAGAAGGCTGGTGAAAATAATTCAGACGGCCTTTCTCTTACTTTTTCTGAAATTTCCGGAAGTGAAGATACTTTTGCGGAAGAATCTGATTAAACTGAGGCAGTGTCTACGGAAGAGGATGGCGAAACTGATGGAGAAGAACAGTGGAGAGCTGGGAGTCTGTCAGAAAACGAGCTTGCAGCCCACGCTATCCAATGACCTGTTAGACTTGCTCAAACATTTATAAAACTGCGAAAATTATATAGAAAACTAAAAGTTTCCATTGTTAAGCATGGTAACTTTAAAAGAAGTTGCAAAGAAAGCGGCCTTCGCTCTAATATACCTCTTGATGTAAAAGTGCGATGGAATAGCACATTGGAAACGATTGAGCCTACAATAAAACTTAGGGAGCCTGGAAATAGTTTTTACATTTGAATAATGCAACAATCCCATTAGGAGTCTCTGGCTTATGTCTAATAGCTGAACTTTTCCAAAAGGCAGCTTATCTGGATCCTTCAACATTTGAAAGGTTTTCATTTGGGGATTGTTCTCTGGTTTCTCAACCTTTGACACCATTATTGTAGGACACATTAAGTAATGGTGCAGAGACTGCAAGAGACTTGCAAGAGACTTGCCTGTGTACTGCTGAAGTCCTTGAGGCTATGGTAGAGTCCGATGAGGAAAGCTGATTCCAGTCGTTTTGGATACAATAGGTTTCAAAATTGTTAGACGCTTCTGCAGTATTGGCAACTCTCCCGTAAATGCCTTAGAATCTTTTGAGGAGAAACTGCTAGTCTATCTTTTAGAATGTTGTAGAGCCATCCCGTGAGAAATTTCCTTTTGATTAATTTACCTAAATACAGCAGTGCAAATCTATATGAATCCGGGGGGGGGGGGCAGGAAAGTAAGTTTTTCTTATATTACACCTTTGCAATACTGGTAGATCCGGATTTGCTGGGGGGAGGGGGATGGGCTCCGCTAAGAAATAAAATTAGTATTCTTGGATTGTCTAATTATAGGTAGTTATAAATCAGCGTGTCACCAAGGCCGTACCCAGGATTTTGTTTTTGTTTTTTTTTTGGGGGGGGGGTTAACACAAAAACTCAAAACGCAAAAAAATTGTTTATATCCAGTTTTGTTACGTTTTTACGAGTAAAGACAAACATTTCGGGGGGGAGGGGGTCAACCCCCCCCCCCCCTGGGTACAGCCTTGGGTGTCACTACCCCTTCTCCTTTGGGAATGGATCATGAAAACGTGCTTACATAGTCAAAAGCATGTCCGCTCGTATTCTTAGAACAAAAGTTTAAAATAGTATCAATTTCTATGATAGAGCAAGTACATGCATTGGAGAAAGTATTTTCTGCCGCAAAGCAACGAAAATTTTCAAAATAAGTTGTCAAAAATTACGATTGTCCTATATTTGCATCTCTTCAAGAACCTATTTAAGAGAAGAGAATACTAAAGAAAGTATTATGTAGCAAAGAGTCTAAATTTCTTCAAAATTCTGAATTGAGAAATTTCATATTACTTATCAAACAGTTCGTGGTAACGAACTGTAAGTAAGGAGCGACCCGGCTCAATGGTAACCGAAACTCTAAAAAACGGGATTTTGATACCAATAGATACATCAAAAGAATCAGATTTTAATTCTGATTTCAAATATATAAGTTTCATTAAGTTTAATCTTACCCATCAAAAGTTACGTGCCTGAGAAAATTTGGCTGATTTTCGAAAAAAGGGGGAAAGACCCCCTAAAAATTATAGAACCTTAATGAAAATCACACCATCATATTCAGCGTATCAGAGAACCCTACTGTGGAGGTTTCAAGCTCCTATCTACAAAAATGTGGAATTTTCCATTTTTTGCCAGAAGAAAGATCACGGATGCGTGTTTATTTGTTTGT
>JAQQPU010002191.1:42307-57107 GCA_029168905.1 Artemia sp. Kazakhstan ARC1039 | reverse complement strand
AATGAGAGACTAAAAGGTTAATGTTTCATATTGGAGACCCATTCATTTTATGGACTCGAACCAAGAGATCTTTCAGGAGCTGCCAGAAACCGCTCTAAAGTATCTTAGTGTACTACTACTAGTGTGTTGAGCGAACATGCATTTTTGATTGCAGATTATTTCGTGCGGAAGCAGTATGCCCAGTCAATGTCCAAACAAGGGGAAAGCACAGTTTTTAAATTATAAGCTTTAAGGCTTGAACAACTGATGTTGAACAATTGATAATAATCCAAAACTTGTCATTTAGAATTTTGATTTCTTTAATGTTTAGGTGTTCGAAAAACAGCTGTTTAAACAGCTGTTCTTTAACAAAAACAGCTGTTTTTACCAAAAAGCAGAACAGAAACAGGTCTTCTGTTTTTTTGGTGACCTGTTCTGTTTCTGTTCTCTTTCATTCAAGCCCTATTTATTTTTTTTCTGTTTCTTCAGAAAAACAGAACAGTGCCCATGCTTAGTGTCAATGCAATATAAAACATCAGCTTGAATATGTCTGAGAACTCTAGAATGCATTTTTCAGGCCCCCCCATCTATGTAAACACAAAATTTTGTAACTTTTTTCTGAGAAGGACTTCTTGGATACATATTTTTCAAAATATTTCAAGGTACTTTCACAATTAAGTTTTATCTTCCTTACTTATTGAGGATTGCAATATAAAGCATCAGCTTGAATCTGTCTGAGAACTCTAGAATGCAATTTTCAGCCCCCCCCCCCCCTATGTGAACACAAAATTTTGTAAAAAAAAAAAATTCTGAGAGGGACTTCTTGGATACATTTTTTTCAAAATATTGCAAGGTACTTTCAGGATTAAGTTTTATAATTTTGTACTATGGTACTTCATGAACTACTATCAATAACTGAGAACATCTGCGAACCGAAAGCTTCGGTTTGACACTAATTTTCATCGTCTAAACACAGTCATATCTAACCGTATACGCCCAGAAGAAAACAAACGCAAGCAGAAACTCCTGCTGCGTTGATAGAAATGAAAGGATCCGTTTCTACAAACATAAGCTACGGGAGAGATGGAGCAAAATCCTTCAAAATGGAGCGGATGTTATTTTTGCGGGATAAAGTGTAAATACAGACGGCAAATAGCATTCGAAAGCCTTGCGGTGCGGTTTCTAAACACAGAATAATACTAAATATTTCCAATTCCTTCAACGAAGCTAATGAAAAGAAGAAAAACATAGACGATGGACAACGTTTCAGCTTTGAGTTCAAACTGATGGCAACTGTGACGCAGTAGGTTCTCAATACCAGTTCTAATTAAATTAATGACTTCAAATGTGTCAATCTCGGAGGAAAATAATTATAATGAATCCAAAATACCGCCTTTTTTCTTACGGATAAGCTTCTAGCGAATACAGGGGCCCAAATATTAGTTGCGTAACTCATGTCCTTACCAAAAACTTTTCTCATCTCAGATCAAAATCAAAAGAGTTCGAAAATTGTTCCAAAACCGGAAGGTTAATGTTGTAAAAAACAGCAACACTAACGTAGCTACTTTAAGGGGTGGTTAGGAATGTTTTTTACTTTAAGAGGCGCTTAGGAATGATTAGCTGAAAGACACAGTCAGGGTTTAAATAAGCCATTTGAAACTGCCTAAACTAAAATCATGAGTTTTTTGGCCTAAAATAAGTGAGGGGACAAACACAAAGACGCCACTTGAGTTTGTCGCTGCAGGGACACAAGCAAAGCCTTTTCTGAAGAGGAATTACAAGGTTAAAAAAAAGAAGTTAATTTTTACATCTTTTGCCACGACGATTTTGTATACAATATATTGATTTTAAAGCCTTAGAACGACAGCGGTGTTTCCGAATGCTGGGTACAATCCTTACTAAAACCGACAATGGGTTATTACGTATTTGTGTAGAAATCTCATATCCGTTAGGCTTTTATAAAATTTTGGTGTTAATTTAATCCTTATAGGGCTTTCCAACCCCTCCTGAAATTGTAAGCCAGTAAACTAAATAATCAAGAAATGAAGTGTTTGTCTGGGAACTATAGCTAGATACAATGTTATTATTGAGTTTTTTGGTTACTTACTGGTGTCAGGAATAATTGCATTACTGATACTATTTATATGATTAGATACAGAAAAAAGGTAATAAATCTGCCTCCTTAAGAAGGCGCGTGAATGGTTCAAATTCACATTCGTCTAGTATACCAAACTCAAGAAAATAAGTCTATATATAACAGTTGGCTGTCAATAGTTTCTGCTTAAAAAAATCACGACTAAATCTTGCAACGGTGTTGCATCTGCTAACCATGCCAATTTGCCGATGACCATATTTGAAGGAATCCTCTTGAATACCAATGAATTTATGAAGTTGGAACAAGGGATTGCTTGTTACCCAAGATTGGAACTGTTACAAACGCTACAATCTAGCATTCCTATGAATAGAAATTCTAAATTCTAATTTATGTGACTTAGCCATTTGCCTTCCATTCGACTTAAGCAAGAACAGCAATTAAAGATCAAAGTGACTTCAGTCAGTCAATGCTCCTAGTAAATAAATGGAATTATTTTCAGGACATGAGTATATAGATCTATGCAAACTCTCTTAGGGGGTTATAGGGTATCTGTGAAATGTGTACGAGAGTAAATACACCCATACAAGATGTTTTACAGGCTTACACCAGGGGTCGGCAATCCTTTTCGGCTGCGGATCAGTAATATTTTTTAATGAATGTACTTTCATCACCTGAAATGGTAATTACACCAATAGATAACGAATTATTTTAGGCCATATCATCAAAGCGGCCCTGAAAGGTACTATACTGTGCGTAACAATTATTTGGCTAGGTAACTGCATTATTATCGAGCATAAGCTACAACTAAGAGAACGACACACGTCCAATTATGGTAAAAAAGTTTCGAAGAATGTTGCTGTATTATGTCTATTATCGGTACCGCAATTTTGTCATTCAACTAAAATGTTGTTCTTAGCACGGCTGTCCTCTGCCAAAAATGCAGTTTCTACACGAAAATTAGATTTTCACTTAAGGATGGACCTCCCCTAATCCCAACAGAGCGAGTCCAATAGGGCAATCAGAATTTTTTGTCTTTGCTTTTTTTCTGGGATTAAATAATAAAAAAATTCTTTCAACTGAAAGTAAGGAGCAACAGTAAAACTTAAAAAGAACAGAAATTATTCCGTATATGAGGTGGTCTGCTGCTTCCTCAGCCCTCGATATTTAAGCTAGTCTTAAAGTTCTTTAAAAATACTTCTCATTCAAATTGACAGACCCTTGTGTTTGAGCAGTCTTTTTTTTAGAGAATTGTGACAAAAGTCGGTACTTTCGTATTAGCCAGTACACACTCAAGAAGTGAAGTTAGGTTAATCCTAATGAAATATACCAAAATATGATGAAAATATAATACTTTATTTTATATAATAAGATAATTTGGGCTATACATTTGCAAAGTAGGGCGGGGGGAGGGGGGGGGGGGGGTAAAGTAACCTTGCCTAATGTGACACTGCCCCCCCTCCAATGTGCAAATATATGGCCCAAACTATGCAAGTCCAATGCATTCTGTCACCCGTCATTTGTCTTTGTGGCTATGATACCGGTTTTCTTAGATCTTACATTCAGCAAACTTCTCGAGTGTGTACTGGCTAATACGGAAGTACCCAAAAGTCAAACAGGGGGTTAAAGAACGAGCGTTGAGGAAGGGGTTAGACCACCTCCAATACGGAATGATTTCTGTTCGTTTTAAGTTTTGATGTTGGTCCTTATTTTCAGTTGAAAAAAGCTTGTTTTATTTTAATTAATTTCTAACCGTTTTTCAAATCACGCCAGGAAATATCCCACCTCCTCCCGTGTAAAATTTTGCTTCAAAATTCCCTCTAGAAACTTTCCTTCTCAAGAAAAATTCCCCCCATAGAACCCCCTCCCCCCAAAAAAATGTGGGGGAGGGGGACTAGTCCTCCAATTTTTTAGGTCACTTAAAAAGGGCGCTAGAATTTTTTATTTCCGTTCGAATGAGTCCCTACGGATCTTGCAGGACCATTGGTTCGAAATAATCATCCCTGATAAAAATTAATAAGAAATAAACACGCATCAGTGATCTTTCTTCTGGCCACAAATATAAAAGTCCTCATTTTTGTAGATAAGAGCTTAAAACATCTACAGGGGGATTCTCATATATGCTGAATCTGAAGGATAACCTCCTATCCAACTAGAATAACCTCCTATCCAAGTCCAGCAGAAAATACAGTGCAAAAGATGAGAAGAAAAACAGACTTCAGAATACCTACTGACGAAATTTTAAATCTTCACCAATATTTCCCGTTCCAAAAAGGAAAAAAGAAATCACTATTTTTAAATTTTCTCGAAAACTTGAAAAACGTATAAATACTTGGTTTTTGCAGAGGACAGCCGACCATGTATTTTAAATTTTTTTTTTATTATTCTTAAATATTCGTTTTAGAAAGGTTTTAAAATTTATTTTTACATAATATATAATTCCGTACAACAAGAATTAAATGTAGATTTTGTTTCAGATGATGATGACCCTTGTGAGATGATACCTTCAGTTTACCTTATCCCACGAAGTAGCCAGGATCGACAAAGAAAAATTAATTCATGGGGGAGGAAGCTGCTGGCACTGTGCGGAGGTCATGGGCTAGCGATTGGGAATGGCAGATTTGGGGAAGATGGTGATTTGGGTGAGTACACTTGCATTTCTGGACCTTGTTTTAGTTTAATAGATTATGTATTGGTGGACACGGGACTCGAGGCTGAATCTCTTAATGTAAAAGTAATCCATCAGTCTGGATCTGATCATTTCCCACTTAAATTAGAATATGAGATGAAAGAATATAGACGTAGACGGTCAACAATGAATCAAAATAGGATACTGGCTAAAGATAAAGGTGAAAGAAAAAACAAGCCGAAAATTCCACCCCGGATTTATTGCGAATGGTCGAATGAACAATGGCCATCTGTACAAGAGGCTTTTCTTAGTGAACCAGTACAAGAGGAAATGAGCCAGTTAAGGTCTGATATGGAATTACCAAAATCAGAAACAGATGAAGTAGTCGAAAGGCTTATGGGAATTGTAAGTAATGTGCTCACACCTATGAAAACAAGAAACGAGAAACAAAAAGATTTCTATGACCAAGAGTGTAAAGAAAGTAGTTCAAACCTGAATAATCTACTGCTTACAGTAAAAAGATTCTTGGGAGAGGAAGAGGAAAAAAATATTGCGCTAAGAGAATATAGGCAAGCAAGAAAAAAGCATAAAAAACTAATCAATAAGAAAAAGAAAGAATACAGATTTCACCAACAAGCAGCTTTATGTAAGAGTTTTAAAGAAAGCAACAGCCAAGAGTTCTGGAATAAGTTAAAAAATATGTCATCCAATAAACAAAGAAACGATTCCCTGAAAATTCCACCACCGGAAACATGGCCATCTTATTTTCAATCACTACAGAAAGATGCAGAAAAAACGAACAACACACTAGAGGAAAGGATAAATCAAGCAGATTGCGAACAAGGACCTTTCCCTCTTAGAGAAACAGATTACGCCCTCTTTGAACCCATTACCCCAGAAGAAATAAATGATTCACTGCAAAAAATGAGAGGGGGCTCAGCACCTGGGCCAGACGGAATCCCAGTTAAGATATTTAAATCGATAAGGAATATCATCATCCCCGTGTTAACATCATTGTTTAACCTAGTAATATCTACGACACATTGGCCACTAGCTTGGAAGACCTCACTCGTATTTCCCCTATTTAAAAAAGGTAGCCCGGCCGTTCATGCAAACTATAGACCTATAAGTCTTTTAAACAGTGGGGGGAAAATTTTGGAAAAAATTTTGGACAAACGGCTTGGAAAATGGATGGAGGCGAATAGTATTCTAAATGAAGAACAAGGTGGATTCAGACCGGGATATTCGACAGTGGATCGAGTATTCATTTTAAACGCAATGATACAAAAATATTCTAAAGGAAATAGTAAATTATACGCTGCGCTTATAGACCTACAGAAAGCGTTTGATAACGTAGATAGAATTTTGTTGTTTGAAGCTTTGAGTGAAATTGGATTACCACATCAGTTTATGAATATAATAGCTTCGATGTATTCATGGACTAAAAGTTTTGTGAAAATTCCACAACAGGGTGTCTCTTCCTCTTTTCCTGTAAATAAGGGAGTTTTACAGGGAAGTACTCTATCTACAAAATTATTTTGTATATTTATTAATGATATTGTGCAATTTTTCCAACGCCAATGGGCACCAACACTTCGTCTTGGAAATTTGAATCTTTCAATGTTGCTTTTCGCAGATGACATAATTTTACTGGCTGATTCTGAGGAAAATCTACAGTCTCTACTGAATATCCTAGCAGAATATCTGCAGAAAAAGAAACTGAAGGCTAATGTATCGAAAAGCAAAATATTGATATTTAACAAAAAGCAACCAGAGCTACCCCCCAAGTTTTATTTGGAAGGTCAAATTTTAAAAATAGAAGAGAAAGCAACATATTTGGGCTTTACAGTAACACGAAATGGTAAATGGACACAACATATATCAGCAACTACGACAAAAGGGAAAAATGCACTTTTTGGTATTTACAGAAGCAACGTTACAACAGGAATAAGCGATCTCAGCCTTCATAAACATATATTTATCACAAAAGTTTTACCCATACTGCATTACGGAGCAGAAATTTGGGGCTACCAGACTGCCCAAGGATTAGAAACTCTACAACTACAATACTACAAGCATGCATATGGGCTACATAAAACAACTCACTCTCTAGTATTGAAAGGTGACCTAGGCATCTACAGTTTAAAAATACGAAGAAAGATACAAATGATCAAGTTTTGGCTCAAAATCCTGAATTTACCCAAGGAAAGACTTATTTCTGCTGCTTATAAGGATCTTCTCACCCAAAAAAGTAAAACCACTTGGACAGCACAGATCAGAAAAATACTACAGGAAACAGGCTTTTCAAACGCGTGGAATGGAGGACAGGGACCACTGGACCAAGAAAACTTCATAAAGGAATTCCAAGCAAGATTGCACGACCAGGAAATTCAACTTTGGTGGACAGCTTTAGATAAGTCGACTAGTCTTACTTTGTATAGAGATATAAAGCGGATTTATGGACAGGAGACATATTTGAAGCTGAGATTACCTAGTAAGTATATGAAAACGTGGATTCAGCTTCGAGCCAATTGTCTACCAATACAAGGAAAAGAAGTTTGGAAAAATAGAGAAGGTCCGGAAACGCAGCGTACTTGTCTAAAATGTGGTGAGAATGATTTTGGGCTGGGTCATTTCCTCCTGCGATGCCGGCGGCTTTCTCATATAAGGGGGGAGGTTTTGAAAGAGGGTAATGATTGGCTACTTCGGGGGATTTTGAGTTCGGATTCACCACAAACGGTAGTAGGTGTGGTGAATTTTGCATTGAAGGGTATGAGTGTTGATTAAGAGGATAGTGATTTTAGTATGTATTCATTTTATTTATCCTTTTTCTTTTCTTTTTGTTTTGTATATGGCTGTAAAAAAGCTTTAATAATACATTATTATTATTATTATACTCTTTTCGTAGCCAAAGTAGGTCACTAGGAACTTGTAAATGGGTCACCCGGTGTCCTGCAGGTCAAATGTTACCGACGCCTGGCTCAGGGGCCTCTCTAACATGCCAATAATTTTTTTCCTATCCGAGTGTACATGAAATGGAATAGCTCATAGCCTTTGTACTTTTAAGGAACCAAAAGCCGTGTCCCACTGCACGTAACAATTCGGATGTGTCAAAATGACTTGGATCTAGCAATCAGAGGCAGCGTTACTAAGCTGCCTTATTAAAGAACCATATGCCCTTAATGCAGTGTTTTTCCCAGGCCACGTTTCTAGTCATAGAAACTTTGATGGTATTTCATGCGACTAGAAACAACTACTACTGCTGCTACTAACTCACTGTAGCACCAAGCCGCCTGACGCCAACACAGCTACGCAAACTCCTCCTCCATCCCGTTGTTTCGTACAGCAACCTCTTTACACCCTCCCAACAAATTTCCATTTCCCTTAAATATTTCGTTATAACATCCTACCACCCCATTCAGGGACGACCTGTTTTTGGTTTGGCCCAAGACGGTTGGCCGAAAAGGACAATCTTAGGCAATCTGTCGCCCTTTTATTCGTAGAACGTGTCCTAGCCATCTCATCCTTTCTCGCATTATAGCGCTACAAAGCGGGATTGAACTACATTCTTCGTACAGCTTACTGTTTAAGACACGGTCAATCAGGCGGGTACCCAAATCAGTCCGTAAGTATTTTCTCTGGAAAACATCTAGCAAATCCTCCTCGATTTTTGGAGCGCCCGCGCTTCAGAACCATGCTTGACCACTGTAGCTTCCAATATTCTAATCTTGGTTCGCAATTTTATCTTCCAGACATTTTTCATCTGTGAAAAAAAACCCCGGGCCTTTGCTATTCTAGTTTTAATTTCTTCAGGGTATCCACCGTCTTTACTAATAATGCTACCTAGGTAAGCGAAACTGCCCACTTGATCAAACTTCTCGTTACTCAACATAACCTATTCACTCTCACTTATTCCTAGTCTTAGCGACTTCGTCTTCTTAACATTAATTTTAAACCTATTCTTGCATTTTGAACTTGAAAAACCTCTAAAAGTTAATTCATTTTGCTATCATTTCCATCTAAGATGCTTAAATTATCTGCATAATCTAAATCTAGGAGAGTTTTACTTCCCCATTTGATTCTATGTCATCCCATTGCCTTTGCTGTGCTCCTTAGGACAAAGTGGAAACTGAAAGTTCTAATGCCATTTGAAAGTCCAAAATGATAGGGCAACCTACCTTCTTCTCGTACTCTCTTTTTATGCTCTCCCGCCCATAGCTCCCAAAAGACATATTATCCAAATTTTGAGACAATTATCAATTATGCTCAAAGACAATTATCAGCATGCTTTCCGGATATCTTAATGATGCGGGATGTGAAGTGTACCCGTCGCCAGCCAATGCCGACCTGTTGATTGTGATGAGCACGGTCGAGTCTAAAGAAAGCCAAACCACCAGGCTTGACCACTGGAAAACGTCTAGCAAATCCTCCTTACATCTAGCAAACCCTCACTTATTCCTAGTCTTAGCAACTTAGTCTTCTTAACGTTAATTTTCAAACCTATTCTTGCACTCTGAACATGCAAAACCTCTAAAAGTTCATTCATTTTGCCTTCATTTTCATCTAAGATGCTTAAATCATCTGCATAATCTAAATCTAGGAGAGTTTACTTCCCTATTTGATTTCGTGTTCTCCCATTGCCTTTGCTGTGCGCCTTAGAACAAAGTGGAAACTGAAAGTTCTAATGCAATTTAAGAATATAAATGATCGGAAGGCAACCCGCCTTCTTGTCGTGCCCCTGTTTTGCTCCCCCCCCCCCGTAGGCCCCAAAGACATATTATCTAAATCTTGAAAAACCCATTTTACTAAGATATGGATGCTCTTTCCTAACGTTCGACCGGTATTTAGTTGGACCCTCAATAAAAGACATGGCGTATGGGAGGAGGAGCAGGTCTAAAGGCTGTCATACGATCAGCATTCAGCCGCAGATGCCTTATTTAGTAAAAAGAAGATGCAACGCAGAAAAAAGGCAAGTAATTATCAACATGCTGTCCGGCTACCTTAATGATGCGGGATGTGAAGCGTAGCCTACCAGTTGCCAGCCGATGCTGACCTGTTGATTGTGATGAGTACCGTCGAGTCTTCGAAAAGCCAGCCCACTGTCGTAGCACGGAGAAGATACGATAAGAGAAGAGAAGATACGTACTTACTACTACTTTTATTGTATCATACCTAGCGAGACTATAAACCGATATTTTTCCATTTCGAGTCGAAGTCACAGAAAACTGGAAGCCGTCTGTGGGATATATTGGTAGCCAAACTGAAACTCGATGACACCTTGTATGACCAACTTCTTTTCCTCATTACCTTTCTTAGATACGATTCGACTTCACAAATTTATGGCATAGGAAAATCTACACTACTAAACCACGTGAAGAAGAACGAAGACTTCCAGGACATCGCGGGATCATTCCTGGATTCAGCTTCTATAAAAGACGACATTAGCAAAGCTGGATAGAAGGCCATGCTTATCTTATTTTAGGCTTTAAAAAATGGAACAACCAGGCCCGCTAAAAGAAACTCCTCGAAAAAGTTGGACGTTCTGGGAAGTATGTAGAGGCAAAAACGCGCCCACCAACAAGCAATGTTTGCAATTATCATTCGCTTCGAGCATACTTCCAAGTAAAGGCGTGGAAAAAGGTTGAGTGTCGACTGGATCCTTTGGAGTTTGGAAGGATTGTGCAGCAATGAGAATTACGACCTGCATATTTTTATAGATCACCAGTACCGCCGTCCCTTCTCTTAGTGTTTCATTGTAATTGCAGGGGCGAGTGTTCGAGGCTGCACTGTTCTTGCAAAAAGCATGACTTAAAATGTTCATGGGCTTGTGGCAATTTTAAAGGAGCAATCAGTTCTAACTGTGAAACAGTTGGTGCTGGGAACCTTGAAGACGATGGTAGCAAACATAAAGATTAAATTTTTGAACAGCTTTACCACTACTCAATAAATATCTGAGTTAGTGTGATTTTTATCTGACTTATGTAGTTGATCCCTGTGCTAAATTATACGAGATTATTAATCTTTTATTTGGAAACTAATGTTTCGTCTCAGCTAAGGGAAGCTCTTTGACACAATTTTTTTTCCAAATATGCCTTTCAACTTCCCCTCCTCTTCTGATTCTTACTTATTTTCACAATGTTAAAGGTTCAAGGCATGCTAGACTTTATCTGGACCCAGTTTTGCCCGTTGCCTCAGGTTTGAGACTTCAAATCTTTTACCATGAGCCAAGTTTAATATACGCCTGCGGACCCTACCTCTCTATCTATGCCTCACTCTTCCTCGGAACTTCGAGACCCAAACAATTCTACTGACTTCAGATATTTAGTATCATGTTTATAAACAAAAAAAGCATAAGCAACATTTTTTTGCCACAACCTAAAATCAAAAAAAAAAAAAGTCAACCTCAAACAAATTTTTGAGGTTGACTTTTTTTCCCACGTTTCCAATCCCCATCCTCCCTCTTCCTCAGAACTTTGAGCCCCAAATGATTTCCTTAACTTCAAACATTGAGTTTTAATTTCATCGGCAAAAAAAGCGTAGAAATTACGTACCTGACCACAATTGCTGGTATTTACTCAGTCAACATTTGTTTGCCTAAACCTCAATTTCAAACTAAAAAACCCAAATTTGAGAAAGAGCTAGAGTAAAAGACCTTTCGGATTCAGAGTCAGCACATATTTTTTTGTCGGTCAGTGAAAGAATCATTTGTATAGCGATTTGTTTAAGCTTGACCCCCCTTTTCCACAGATTTTCTAAATTGGTGCTAGGCTTATTCCCCCCCCCCCCCACGGAAAACTGCCCCCTACATAGACAATTGAGCAACTACAGACTAAATACAAAATATAAAAATAATGAAGAAAAGAAGGAATTTTGGAATGCTCTATAAATATTCCAAAATATAAGCAGAATCTGTGATGGAGATTGTCCTTTAGTATTTATTTTTACATTTTTATCTTATATTTCGTGTTTTATTTTTATATTTCGTGTTTCTGAGGGTTACTTTATCATAGCAGGGTAAAACAAAGTTTAGCACTGGGGCTGTGGAGGCGATACCAACCCCGAAGGCAAATTTATTTGACATTTCGAAGGTTTTAAGCAAAACAGTTATTTTAAAATTTAATTCGATATCACAGAGGCTAGGGGTAATCAGCAAAGCAGTAAAGGAACTAAGAGCGAGGTTGAGGGGATCCTAAGGGGTTACAGAAGGACCATTTCAAAATTGCACTACAACTCTCAATTTCCAATCAAACGAGCATCCTCCGAAGTTTCTACGACCAAGGAGGGGGGGGGGGTATGGTTGAAGAGTGGTCAACTCCTATACGGAATAAATTCTGCTCGTTTTAGGGTTTAATGTTACTCTCTACTTTCATAATAAAGGCATAGGCCAGAAATATTCCCGGAAATCAAGACGAATTAAATATTAATTTCTGCCCCGTTCCCTAGAGTTAGGATGTTTTGGCATTAAAATGAACTCGTTGAGATACCCCCCCCCATTTCGACCAAATGATCCACCACCCCTCTTTCATAATAGCTGATGCGAACTTACAATCATTGTTTAAATTTCAGGGAATGTGAAGAAAATTAATTTAGTTAAATGAAGATTTGAAATGAATGTCAGAAACATTTTTCTGCAATAAGAAGGGACGTATGCAAAAGAGGGGTGGAGGCTGCAAATGATGGGAGATGAAAGATTAATTCCACTCCCCCCCATATACCTTCCTATATGTATATGAAGGCTCATGGAGATGTACAATTATACAATTTTCTTCGTACTTTTAATTTCTCTTATATTCCCTTTGGCTGCTGAATTTTACGTTTGAGAAGAATTTTCCACGGGGGGGGGGGGTCAGGGGGATAATAAGCCAGCCCCCCTAGACTGTGAGGGTAGCAACGGTACAAGACCAGATTCAATACATAGGCAACCCATTATTTAATCGAATTTCGTGCAATTTTGAAATAAGGTAAATAAAACGCAAAACAGAACCAGAAAGGATTCAAGTATAAAAGAGGTCTAAAGGTTTGTTTGGATATACTTTAGGTTTAAGCAACTATAAAAATTTATTTAGATTTCATGATCTCATCGCTGGCTAATACTTTTTTCTGTAGCTAAAATATACTGCAATACAATTATTCAAATAATCACACCGTTCACGGTAATGAAAGGTGCAACATATAAAGATTTGCGCCTGCCCATAGAAATCAAAACTCTAAAAAAAAAAAAAAAAAACATTTAATAGCAATATAGACACTCAACAGTCTGCTTCTGTGCTCTCCCAAGTAAGTCAAATTCATGTCAATTTTAAAGCTATACCATAAGTTATCAAAACTAAAAAATGTGCATAATTTTTAGAAAAATGGAGGATATATCCCTAAAAAGGGGTCAAAATTGATAAAAACTTCACCATTGTGTGAACTATGTTCGAAAACCCTAGAACGGAGGAACTTCTTTTGAAAATATAACATTTTTATCAAGCATTTATTATTTATTTTTTAGTCACCAGAGGTGATTGTCTCGACCCAGTGGCCCTAGGATCTGAAGAGAGGGTTCATGCGTACGAAATTTAAGAATCATTTTGGTTATTTAAATTTCACAACTCTTCACTTTCTTGTGGAAAAAAAAGGTTATTAAATTTGATTTTTCATAACTAAATGCTGTCAAAAACTTATAAATCTAACAAAAACAAAATGTTTAGCAGAACAATCATAATCCGTTGGTTTGAAATTACTAGATTTGTCGAAGGATCTCGTAAACAATGTTTTAAATCGGCTATAAGAACACCCAGAAACATTTGGCCCTTTCTTAGATGTCAACCGTGAATGAGGTAAATGACACTTCAATTTTTGACGGCCAATGAATTTCAGAGGTTCGGACAAATCAGCAAGTGCATGGAGAGGAATTTTACTCCTCTAGAAGACTAAAAAGATACAACAAAAGCGGAACAAGTTTAAAAATTCAGAAGACATGGCAATTTCCTAAAATAGACCTTTTTTGCATCTTCCCCCTCGTTTATATTGGAAAAGAAAGTTTTTTTACCGACCTAGAACTGCCCGCATCATGAACTTTGGCAAGGGGGTTATTAAATCCTGCGATATGTCCATTTCTATGGCCAAAAGACTGCACACTGAGAAGTATCTTGCAAAGAATCTGACATGCCATTAATTGCTGAACCCGTTTTATGTCTTAGCTCAATCGACACTTCATGTTGAAAAGCTGATTTACGAACTATTGCACGTCACTCTTCCTAATAGGTTACTTATCAACTTGGTAGCACCAGTGTTTTAATGGTAGACTCCATTGGAAGCAATTTTGTTTATCCTTTCCCTTTCTCTTTCTCTTTCTCTCTCTCTTTTTCCAAATACAAATTGCAACTAGTGCATTAACCACTGAAGATTGCAGTTTTAGATAGCTCATGGATTTATTATATAGATACAATTGCAACAGACAATATTACATAGAAAACATGAATATTTATTAATTTTATGTTCTTTATTACGCTGTAAAATCCCGACAAATAGAAGAACAGATTTAGCAGAAAAAGTCAAAATGAGGTCAAGATAGACTATGACAAAGCATTAGGCGCACTAGGAAATTAACCATCCCATATAAAGTTTGGATTTTAACCTAAGATCCTTACAAGAAGTTGGCAAATTATACAAATCTTTAAAATACGGGTTTCTTAGGGATGGGCGTACGTGCCTGACCCTTATATACTAATAGTCGTGATGCCAACCGACAACACCACTTTAAACCTTTACTAACTTTCTGGTGATGTCTGGGTTTACATTGATAATCATCTAATATTGGTATGCGTATATCCATTTCCACAAGACAAAGCCTAAATTCTGTAAACCCGTGTTTTACTTAGGGTTTCTAGAATCCAATATAAATTTCAAAGATAAAATTGACCCACATTCATTAAAATTAGATTCCATGTTTCCTGTTCGATGAATTAGCCTACATTCAAAAGTTTACACCACAAACGAAGCTCCAAGTGAAGGGCCATTCGCAAGGATATTTTGCTAATACCTAGATTAAGCAAGCGCTAATTTCAGCCAATCAAACTTTTCGTAAGATTTTCTGATTGGTTGAAGAATTATAT
>JAQQPU010002191.1:22812-41907 GCA_029168905.1 Artemia sp. Kazakhstan ARC1039 | reverse complement strand
GGTTTAAATTAGCGCTAGCAAAATTTCAGTATTAGTAAAATCGTAGACCTTAAGACCTAATATTAGTAGGCCTTAAGCCTAGCGATATGGTTTGGTAGAGTATCCGTAATTTAGAAAATCTTTCAGCATCCTAAATTTATACTAAACGTTCTTGTAAACTGTGACTGGTTACTAAATCACAGATGACCAAACTGAAATCCTAGACAAAGCGTGAAATCAATGTGGCTATCAAACAGTTCGTGGTAACGAACTGTAAGTAAGGAGCGGCCCGGCTCAATAGTAATCGAAACTCTAAACAAACGGAATTTCGATATCAATAGATACATCAAAAGAATCAGATTTTTATGTGATTTCAAATATATAAGTGTCATCAAGTTTAGTCTTACCCATCAAAAGTTACGCGCCTAAGAAAATTTGCCTGATTTACGACAAAAAAAGAGGAACACCCACTTACAGTCATAGAACTTAATGAAAATCACACCATCAGATTCAGCGTATCAGAGAACCCTACAGTAGAGGTTTCAAGCCCCTATCTGCAAATATATGGAATTTTGTATTTTTTGCCAGAAGAAAGATCACGGATACGTATTTGTCTGTTCGTTTTTTTTTTTTTTTCCAGGGGTGATCGTATCGATCCAGTGGCCCTAGATTATCACAGGAGGGCTCATTCGGACGGAAATTTTCCGTGGGAGGATCTTTACACGGAGGAAGTCTTCATGGGGGAAGGGACACTGCTATGAAGGGGGCACCGGATTTTCCAGCATTATTTAAAAAACGACCAGAAATTAAATAAAAAAACAACAAGTTTTTCAACTGAAAGTAAGGAGCAACGTCAAAACTTAAAATGAACAGAAATTATTGCGTATATGATTCGGTTCGTGTACGGTGAGCCAAATCCAAAACCTGCATTAATTCAAAAACGTTCAGAAATAAAATAAAAAACAAGTACTTTTTAACTGAAAATAAGGAGCGACATTAAAACTTAAAACGAACAGAAATTTTTCTGTATATGAAAGGGCTGTCCCCTCCTCAATGCCTCGCTCTTTACGCTAAAGTTTGACTCTGTCTCAAAACTCTGTTTTTTAAAACAATAAAAAACTTTAGCGTAAAGAGCGAGGCATTGAGGAGGCCACATCCCTTTCATATGCGGAACAATTTCTGTTCGTTTTATGTTTTAATGTCGCTCCTTACTTTCAATAAAAAAAAACTTGTTTTTTTTTAATTCAATACCACTAAAGAAACCTTTAACTCTCTGAATCTGAACGACCCATTTTCTAAAAGAAAAAGTGGCCAGAAGACAATAATGTTTCTATTGGTACCTGTTTGGAATCCGGGCAACACGCGAGAAAGACCGCATAGAAATCTCAAAGATGCTATATGTAGAACAGGTCTTCGCTGCCGTGTGAGGTATTGCTCACTCCGTGACAAAGATTTAAACTTTAGTTTTTTGGTATTGAAGGGACAAAAAAGGACCTAGGTTAGCTTAGGTTACGTATTTAATATATGCTATGCTTTACCCCACCCCCACCTCTTAATGTGCAAATATATAGCCCAAATTTGTTTCTGAACTATTATAGTTTTATCATGCTTTGTTTTATTTCATTAGCATTAACCAAACTTCACTTCACGCGTGTTGCCCGGATTCTAAACAAGTGCATTTCTATTCTCGTACAAGAGACCTTATTTCCATAACTTGCATTTGTAATCTTGTCCTTTTATTTGTATCTCTTTACATTATTTTAAATCATAAAACAATAGCATAAAATATCAATACATAATATAAAAGTTATATGATATAAGCTAAAACTAAAAAATTATAACTAAATACTAAACTGAGCAGAGTTGAAATAGCAAATAAAAAAATATTTGCATGTTCCTAAATATGTATCTTACAGCAGGCATTAGTTCTCCTAGAGACTAACACTGTTTCGAAACGTTTATGAGGATAAAATATTGAGAAAATATTCAAATCTATTATTGCCTAGTCACAACTCAAAGCATTTTGAACGTCAAAATCAGAGTCTATATTTCACTGACAATCTTTTTTATTCATACCAGAGTGGCAAGAGCGTAAAGAAAAGTTAATTTGAATAGCATCTCAGCCACGTTCCCTGTGGTGAAGACGTAAGTAGGATATGATAGTAACAAAGCAACATCACAGACTCACTATAAAGTCTTCCATATTTATCCGACACTTGCAATAATTTTATAATAAGAATTGGCAAGGAATTTCCGGTAGCCTATTCTCGTCGGTTTGCGAAGAAAAATCTCAAACTATATAGTTGGATTCCTTGGATTAGGACTAAATAGTTGAAAGTAAATTTGAGCAGTGGGTGTGGGTCAAATGCACAAAAATCAAGTAAAACTTAAAATAGACAGACAATACCATAAACAGGAGTCTGGGAAAACGTCTTCTAAGAATTCCAAAGACTAGAACGTCATTTTCTCTTTACTGAAAACAATTTTTATTTCAAGCTTTTTGTTTTAGTTGTTATAACGTCAACAACAACAAAAAAGAAAGAAAATGCAAAAACCAAGATAACTGAAAAGAACTAATGAAAAGTGAATTAACTGTTTCATATATATTCAAATTCATTCCTGAAAGTCTCGTATTGATTAACGTTATTAACGAGAAAATGTTTAAATATTTTTTTTATTTTCAGCAAAGCACAAATGGCGTTCCCATCTTTAGAAGCCATAAGGGACGTTAGATCTACTCATGTTTCTGGTGGTTTCTGTTTATTTTTAAGTTTGACTCGATTATTTATTGTACTTTTATTTTATTTCTTGACAGTGACTTATGCTCGTTTTACGCTTGAACTATTTTTTTACTTTTTTACCGCTCTTCCTTGGTTCAATTTAGCTCTTCGCTTTTCCTTGAAAAATAATAATTTCTGTCCATTCTTAATTTATGGTTTTTAATTGGTCTAATAACAGGAGTACTTGTAAAGCCTTTTTCGGTTTTTCTCCGTCAGAATCAAAATTTCGGCTTCCTATTTATTTTTGAATACAATTTTGCAACGCATTTAATAATAATTATGCTATTGTACTCTGGATGGATAGGTATGGGGAATATTAGGCCTATTAAATATTAATCGACCACCCTACTCAACATGCCCTGAAAATTTCAACTTAATCCCCTTAGCCATTCCTGAGATATCGCAGGTATCCCATTTGACAACCTTGAGTACACATAGTTTCTTTTGACTTGGTTTAACATCTCATTCAAAATGCCCTAAAACTTTTAACTCAACCTTAATACTCTCAGCTATTCCTGAGACATTACAGATCCGTTATTTTGACCATCTGGATGCACATAGTGTGTTTTATTTAGTACAACATTCTCTAAAAGTTTTTTCATTTTAATGCCCATAGCCTTTTTGGCAGCCCCGGTTGAAAATGCTCCTTCTTACCAATAGCGAAACCTAAACGTAAACAATGGCCAACTTGCATAACTTACAGCTCCTGGTACAGCCCTTGTTCCAAGGGCTGTGAAAGTCATGCCATGCTTAGAGGCATTGTTAATAGGCCTTTCAACTATTCTGACAAAATTCAGTCTCAAAATTTTGATCGGATGTCTCTAGGAGGAGGGCCCCAAAATTTGTAGTTGGAGGGGGACTGGCTCCCCCCAATCCCTTTGACTCTTAATAAGAGCACTAGAACCTGCAATTCCGAATCAAATGAACCCTCTCCAAAGTTCCCACGCCTCATTCTATCCGAAGTAACCTGGGGGAAAATAATGAATGACGGTAAGGTGGCTGACCTTCTTGCTTACGTAACTGTAATCGAAGACTGGCAGGATTGATACAGGACACTAGGGTATATATTAGTAACATTATTGATACTAAAAATGTATATTATCATCTAGTAGAGTCTAGAGCTAATCCAAAGCTGAAAATTAAGAAGGGTGACTACCTCCCGGACAATTGAAGACTTTGGAATGCAGCTGGAGACTTCAGAATTTGACAATGTGGAGGAAGATGGATGGAATGGTCTTAGAAAAATAGTTTGCAAAGTAGCAAAAGTTGTCTTAGAGAGAAAATGAGAAAAACAGCAAGGAATATTAGAGAAAACGCTTTTAAGCTAGGTAGACAGAAGACGTTTTTACAAAAAGTTTTTAGTGATAGATTTTACGAGAATGAGAGGAAAGTAAGGGAAGTAAAAAATGGAATTAAAGTGTGAAGAAAAGAAATATGAAACGGAAGTCAGGACTAAAATTTTTTATAAGCCCTTGTACTAAGCCTTTAACATAAACACGCATGTAAGAATGGTAATAAAGGTGAGTTTAGTAATTATCACTATATATAAATATAAGATGTTATTATATTATGTTATTTATATACAGTGGTAATTATAGAGGCGATGGCTTGATTCTTCAAAAGTACATGAAGTGGTTACATACATTAGGTGTTAAAGTGATCAGTGCAATTTACGAGGATTACATTGGTATGATTAAGATAGGAAGTGAGGTTAGTTGTTGGTTCGGCGTGGAATCAAACAGTTCGTGGTAACGAACTGCAAGTAAGGAGCGACCCGGCTCAATGGTAACCGAAACTCTAAAAACCGGAATTTTGGTACCAATAGATACATCAAAAGAATCAGATTTTAATTTTGATTTCAAATATATAAGTTTCATCAAGTTTAATCTTACCCATCAAAAGTTACACGCCTTAGAAAATTTGGCTGATTTTTGAAAAAAGGGGGAAGGACCCCCTAAAAGTTATAGAACCTTAATGAAATTCACACCATCATATTCAGCGTATCAGAGAACCCTACTGTAGAGGTTTCAAGCTTTTATCTACAAAAATGTGGAATTTTGCATTTTTTGCCAGAAGAAAGATCACGGGTGCGTGTTTATTTGTTTTTTTTGTTTGTTTTTTCCCCAGGGGTAATCGTATTGATCCAGTGGTCCTAGAATATCGTAAGAGGGATCATTTGAACGGAAATTAAAAGTTCTAGTGCCCTTTTTAAGTGACCAAAAAAAATGGAGGGCAACTAGGCCCCCTCCCACGCTCATTTTTTTCTCAAAGTCACCCAATTAAAATTTTGAGATAGCCATTTTGTTTAGCATAGTCGAAAATCTGATAAATATGTCTTTTACGATGACTTAATCCCCCACAGTTCCCAGGGGAAGGGCTGCAAGTTATGAACTTTGCCCATTGCTTGCATATTGTATTGGTTATTGGGAAGTATACAGACATTTTCAGGAAGAATTTTTTTTGGTGGGGAGGGGGGGGCTTGAGGAGGGGGTTACTCGGAATAATCTTTCCGTGGAGGATGTTTCTTTAGGGTAAGGGACATTTCTATGAAGGGGGCGCCGGATTCCCAAGCATTATTTAAAAAAACGATCAGAAATTAAATTTAAAAAAAACAAGTTTTTTCAACTGAAAGTAAGAAGCAACATTAGAACTTAAAATGAACAGAAATTATTGCGTATATGAGGGGTTTCTCCCCCAAGTCAATACCTCGCTCTTTACGCTACAGTTTTTTTAGTGCTTTCAAAAAAGCTATCTATTCTAATTAAACGGCCTTTGTGATTCAGGGGTGTGTGAATTAAAAATTTTTTAACTTTTAACGTAAAGAGCGTGGTATTGACTAAGGGGAGAACCCCATCATATACGTAATAACATAAACGTAATAAAAAAAAAACAATAAAAAAAACAAGCGATACGGCTCAATAGTAAGCGAAACTTTTAAAAACGGAACTTTGATGTCAATAAATGTATCAAAAGAATGGGTTTATAATGCTGATTCTAAATATACAAATTTTGTTAAGTTTAGTATTACTCATCAAAGGCTACGAGCCTCAACTTACCTGATTTTTTAAAGAGGAGGGAAACATCCCCTAAAAGTGAAAAAAATTTTAATGAAAATCACTGTCAGATTCAGCGTATCAGAAAACCCTATAACATAGGTTTCAAGCTCATATCTGCAAAAATCTGCAACTTTGTATTTTTTTCCAGAAGAAAAATATACGACTATAGAAGTTCGTTACGTAAGTTAATTTATAAATTACGTCAGAACCAAATTTAGAGACAGCCATTTAGCAAAAGAAAAGTAAAATTTTTATGCAAATTTTGTTTACTTATTCAATGACGGCGAGCCAAAATAAAAGCTGCATTAACTAAAAAACGATCAGAAATTAAATAAAAAAAACAAGTTTTTTAAACTGAAAGTAAGGAGCGACATTAAAACTTAAAACGAACAGAAATTATTCCGTATATGAAAGGGGCTGTCCACTCCTCAACGCCTCGCTCTTTACGCTAAAGTTTGACTCTGTCTCACAACTTTATTTTTTAAAACAATAAAAAACTTTAGCGTAAAGAGCGAGGCGTTGAGGAGGGGACAGCCCCTTTCATATACGGAATAATTTCTGTTCGTTTTAAGTTTTAATGTCGCTCCTTACTTTCAGTTTAAAAAACTTGTTTTTTTTATTTAATCAGGAATTAAGCCGGGTTGTGTTATATGACTTTTCATGTAGATTATTTTTATGAACTTTATCTTAAACCACACACTGCTATCGGAGAATAAGGAATTAAATGGGAGGATAGATGTCTCCTAGATATAAAATATACAGACGAGTGAAATTAATGAATTTTTGAAAGTTTTGAAAGTTCAGGATGCAATAATAGGTCTAACAATTAATGTTCAGAAGACTAAATCACTTAGAATGGGAATAAACGAAGGTGAAGAGGTGATAATAGGTATCGAGAAAATTGATCAAGTAGATAGCTTCGCTTACCTAGGTAGTATCAAACAGTTTGTGGAAACGAACTGTAAGCAAGGAGCGACGCAGCTCAATAGTAACCGAAACTCTAAGAAACAGGGTCTTGATAATAATAGATATATCAAAAGAATCTAATTTTGATGCTGATTCAAAATATATAAAATTCACAAAGTTAAATGTTACCCATCAAACCTTATGAGCCTGAGAAAATTCGCTCAATTTTCGGAAAAGGGGATAAACACCCCCAACACATCATGTGATCTTAATGAAAATCACACCATCAGATTCTTCACATTAAAGAACCCTGATGAAAAGGTTTGAAGCTCCTATATACAAATAAATAAAGTAAACTAGTTTTTTTTAACCGAAAGTAAAGAGTGACATTAAAATTTAAAACGAGCAGAAATTATTCCGCATATGAAAGCGGCTGTCCCCCCCTCAACACCCCGCTCTTTACGCTAAAATTTTTTATTGTTTTAAAAGTAGAGTTGTGAGAAAGAGTCAAACTTTAGCGTAAAGAGCGAGGCGTTGAAGAGGGGACAGCCCCTTTCATATACGGAATAATTTCTGATCGTTTTAAGTTTTAATGTCACTCCTTACTTTCAGTTAAAAAAAATTTCATTTTTATTTAATTTCTGAATGTTTTTGAATTAATACAGGTTTGGAATTTGGCTCACCGTACATGAATAACTAAAACGAAATTTACATATTAATTTTACTTCTTTTTTTTAAAACTAATAATAACCTTATAATAACTTAAGTTTAACTTTTGTTCATGTTATTTAAGAATGACTCCTGAATCACGGAGGCTGTTTAATTAAAATAATAATCTCTTTTAAAAGTAAGAAACAAACTTTAGCATAAGAGCGAGCTATTAGGGAGAGGCAACCCCCCTCAAATACGTAATATTTTCTGTTCGTATTAAGTTTATTGCCGCGTATTAAGCTGCTTGAGATAAAATTAAATGATAGGATCGGCCATTATTTAACAAAATTCGAACTTTAGCGTAAAGAGCGAGGTATTGACGAGGGGGCGAACTCCCCCATATACGTAGTATGAGGGGGTTCACCCCCTCGTCAATACCTCACTCTTTACGCTAAAGTTCGAATTTTGTTCCAATTCTTTAAGAATGACCCTGAATCACAAAGGTCGTTTAATTAGAATACATGGCCCCTTTGAAATTGCTAAAACTACTTTAGCCTAAAGAGGGAGGTATTGAGGAGGGAACGAACCCCTTCGTATACGTAATAATTTCTGTTCGTTTAAGTTTTTAAGTTGCTCCTTACTTTCAGTTGAAAAAACTTGTTTTTTTTATTTAATTTCTGATTGTTTTTTTAATAATGTTGGAAAATCCAGCACCCCTTCATGGAAATTCTCTTCCCCATGAAAAATTCCTCCATGGAAAGATCCTACCACGTAACACACTCCCCCCCCACACCAGAAAAACTGATACTATATGTAAACAACGGGCAAAGTTCATAACTTGCAGCCCTTCCCCGGGGACTGTAGGGGATTAAGTCGTCCTCAAAGGCATAGTTATTAGATTTCTCAACTATGATGAACAAAATGGCTATCTCAATATTTTGATCTGGTGACTTTGGGAAAAAATGAGAGTGGGAGGGGGCGTAGTTGCCTTCCAATTTTTTTTGTCACTTAAAATGGGCACTAGAACTTTTAATTTCCGTTCGAATTAGCCCGCTCACCACATTTTAGGACCACTGGGTCGATACGATCACCCCTGGGAAAAAGAAAAAAGCAAATAAACACGCATCCGTGATCTTTCTTCTGGCAAAAAATACAAAATTCCACACTTTTGCAGATAGGAGCTTGAAATCTCTACAGTAGGGTTCTATGATACGCTGAATCTGATGGTTGTGATTTTCATTAAGATCCTATGACATTTAGGGGGTGTCTCCGCCTTTTTTCGAAAATATGGCACATTTCCTCAGGCAAATAACTTTTGATGGGTAAGACTAAACTTGATGAAACTTATATATTTAAAATCAGCATAAAAGATCTAATTCTTTCGATGTATCTATTGGTATCAAAATTCCGTTTTATTAGAGTTTCGGTTACTATTAAGCCGGGTCACTCCTTACTTACAGTTCGTTACCACAAACTGTTTGAAAATGTGGAAATCTGCATTTTTTTTTTTGCCAGAAGAAAGGTCACGGATGTGTGTTTATTTATTTTATTTTGCATGTTTTCCCCGGTGGTGATCGTATCGAACCAATTATCCTAGAGGAGGGTTTATTTGATCGGAAATAAAAACTTATAGTCCCCTTCTTAAATAACGCAAAATATTGAAAGGCATCTAGCCCCCTCCCACGCACCTTTTTTCTACAAAGTCGTCCAATCAAAATTTCGAGATTGCTATTTTTTCAGCATAGTTGAAGGGTTGAATAAGTATGCCTTTGGGATAATATGACCCACCACAGCCCCTGTGGGAAGGGTTGTATTTTACAAAATTTACTTATTGTTTACGTATAATATTTTTCAACTAAGACGTAATTCCCCGAAGGGATTTCTATGGGAGGGGATATTTTACGTGGGAAGAAATTTCCACGGAGGAGTTTCCCGTGAGGGGAGAGATTTTTCATCAAAGGGGAGTCTGATTACCGGTATCACTTAAAAAACGATCAGAAATTAAATAAAAAACAAGTTTTTCAACTGAATATAAGGAACAGCATTAAAACTTAAAACAAACGAACAGAAATTATTTCGCATGTAAAGGGGCTCCCCCTTCCTCAATATCTGGTTCTTTACGATAAAGTATTGTTTCTGTTTCTGTTCTGTTCTGTTCTAAAGTACTGTTTCTCCCAATTTCTTAAGAACACCTCCTGAAACACAAGGGCTGTTTAATTAGAATAAGAAGCATTTTGTAAAAGTGCTAAAGAACTTTAGTGCAAAGAGCAAGATATTGTGGAGGGGACAACTCCTTCATATATGGAATAATGTCTCTTCGTTTCGAGTTTTAATGTTGTTCCGTACTTTCAGCTGAAAAACTTTTTTAAATTTAATTATTAGTAAAGACGTAAAATCATTAGTAATATATGATTATTAGTAAATATGTGAAATGCAGCGAGGGTGTAAAAGTAGAATAGCCAAGGCACAGGGTGTTTTTGCGCAGTTGAACAGCATAGGTAAAAAGAAAAGTCTACGAACGGAGACTAGAATAATAGAATCCACAGTAAATAACAGTGGCCGAGCGTGGTTCAGGACGTGGATGTTTCTAAAGACTGAGAAACATGTTGAATGCTTTCCAGAGGTACTAATCCAGGAAAGAATAGATACTCGTTTGAATGCCTGTATGTCAAATAATAAGCTTTTCGAAAAATATGATTTGAACTCACATTCTAGGGGGATAAAGGAAGAGGTTAGGAGGGTTAGGTCATTTTTTGTGGATGAAGGATTGCATATTGGCATAGATTGGGTTTTTTGGTTATCCATCATGGGCCAAACGAAAAGCAAGTCTTCCCAAATGGGATTGAAAGAGGTTATAAGAAAAGACTGACAGAAGACTGAATTGGAGCTCCAAGGGAAGAGTTAAAGAGTGAAGTTGCAAGTAAATTGCGGCGGTGTAGTAGAGAGTAAAAATGAGAATAATCATAAAATACAATGAAAAGTAATAGAAGAACCCGAAAACAGAAAGAATTGCTTTGTTCATTGGTTAAAAAGTTCCTATTCTTAATTAAAAAATAAATTAAATGCAATTAAATGAAAATATAAAATTCTTAATTAAATGCAAATATACAGCCCAATTTTGTTCATAAACTATTATATTTTCATCCTATTTTGTTTTATTTCATTAGCATTAACTAAACTTCACTTTTCGCGTATTTACCGCTTTCTACATAAGTACCAAAGTCTTCATTCTTGAGGTATTAAAGATATTTTTTGTTTTTAATAAAACCTTAACGCAAAGAGCAGGAGATTGAGAGAGAAACAGTGCCCACCTTCATATATAGGAAATAGGCTAATATCGGTTCGTTTTAAGATTTATCGCCTCTCTTTACATTTACTCGAAAAGCCTCTTCAAAAAAGGAAAAAAAATGTTCGTTTTTAATATCATATTTAGGCTTGTCCAAAATAGGTAGAATGCTTCCATTCCCTTGGTCCCTTACCCTTAAAAATCAACTTTCAATAACAGTACTTTCAGAATGAAAGAGCTCATTTAAGAGTACTTGATTTCCACAATACCGCAGAAATATTTTGAAGATGAGGGAGCCATAGCCCCACTTAAACCCCACTCTTTACTTAAGTTCTTTTTCATTATAACAATAGTTCAATTTAAATAAAGTAAAAGTCCTTGGCCACTGATACGAATGCTGATTTTTCAGACATTCTTATCAAATATCTTGAATTGTAATCTGGGCCCATTTTAGTTTTGAAAAGAATTTCCGGCCTGAAATGATATATCTATCGGTCTAGAAGTAAATATTTAAGTAATCTGCTCAAAGCAAAACGAGCAAAAACGACAATTTTTTCTGCATTGTCATTTACTTCATTTGCTTTCAGGATAATATAATCGCACTCAAGTGATGATTTGTTGTTTGCATATCAGAGGGACTCAGCCATTAAGTCATGTGTAAACTTTTATAAAGTTACAGTTTTCTTGCGGTTTTCCACTTTGCCGCGATTTGATTTATTGCATGACAAGGGAAAAAATTCGACACGTTTGAAATATTAATCTGAAGACCTCATGGCGGGTCTGATAGCACTTTGAATTTTTTCGAATAAGCCTCTAGCTTTAACGGGGTCACACAGCTACGCTTAGCTGTCTCTCTAGTAGGAGTTCGCGAGATGTTAGTCTACAAGGCAGTGATATATGTACACAAAAAACATAAGGAAAGACATCTTTGACGCCTCATGTTATAGTTATGAAATGCATATTACAAATAGCTTCGTTCCTTTTTTTTCGGTCTAACATTTTTTGCATATTTTTTTTTCTTATTTGTTTGCTTAATCATATTAACTGATTTGAAACTACACAAGAAAAAGTTAGCATAATTGTTTAGGAAATGGGATGATTTGAAGGTTAAAAAGTAAATCAATCATAAAATATGTATACTATATTCGATGTCTCTTGAGCAAGAAACTCTAGCTAACAAGGAAGGAAAAGACAAGAAATGTTTTTCAGGATTGGCACAAAAACTAGAAGAAAATTCAAACATTAAACTTTGATGAGATACCATTTTAAAATATTTACTGATGGATGAATTGAATGCTAAAACACTAACACTGCCAAAAGAAGTAAAGTGACGAAGTTTTGATTAAGATAGAATGAAATAGTCATACAACAGCAAAGATATTAGTAACATCTTAACAGCAAAGTAACATCTTAAAACTGTGAGGGACGGATGAGGAGGGTTCGTCAGTGTATTTACAAATATAATTTAACAATGCAATTTCCTCAAAATAGTAGTATTACAATGTCCCTTTTATATATCATACTCATGAAGTAGGCACGTAAGGGCAAGGGGGCATTTCAACCACCAATCATAAGTTTTCCCCGACTTTCTGGCACTTCTTATAGGGTCCACGAATCTTATATGCATTTTTACGGTGATAAATTGCATTTACTGCACATTTTTGTACCCCCCTCCCTCGAAAAAAAATTATTGCGTACGTGCCTGCTTTGAAACTCTGTAATTACAAAATTTTCAGTGCGCAATCAGAATCCCTAAAATGGATTTTAAATGCAAGATTGTTTGATATATAGACTAAAGAATTTTTTCACGCTAGACTAGCGCTTTACTGAAAACGCAAAACAAACATATGTTTTTTGCAGGCTACAGTAAACATATTATGCGCTCTAGTTTTTTTTTCTTGTTTTTACGGAGCAAATTAATCATTCTTGTTTTATAAGAACGGTCATTGTTTTGCTTTTTGCCAAATTCTCCGAGCATTCACCGGTCTTGTCCACCAGATTATGGATGAATAACTGCTCACCATCATTGTCTTGAAAGTACTGAATACTGAACGGCCTTTTCGATTAATTTGGCGACAGTGGCGAAGCTAGGGTTTTGAGATTGGAGAGAGGATATAAGGAATATGCCGACAAAATCGTTCAGTGTGTCAACAAATGCGGACATGTAAACTAACTAAACTAAGACGCCCAAAGTTCCAAGACGTCGGCACTGAGACCTTACGTTTACCATACATTCAAAATAAAACCATACGTTTTAGTATCACTGGGACGTTATTTACCTCATTTGCTGATGATACTATGTTTATAGGTAGATCATCTTGTGTGAGTCTTTTGATTGGAGGGGTAATAAAGCGCTGAACGAAATGGTAAGTTGTACGAGGTATAACTTTCTATCTGTTAATGTTTCTAAGACAAAAATAATGACATTTAGTAGGGTTGATCCTCCTTATATTTTAGAATATAAAATTTGTCTGGATCGTGTATTATTAGATCAATTATTTAGTTTTAACTATTTAGGTCTTTATCCTGATCGTAATTTGAGCTGAAAACTGTATTGTAGTCCTATCCGTGACAATAAAAGCGAGCAGAGATTTGGGTCGGTACTTATCAAACAGTTCGTGGTAACGAACTGTAAGTAAGGAGCGACGCGGCTCAATAGTAACCGAAACTCTAAAAAACGGAATTTTGATACCAATAGATGCATCAAAAGAATCAGATTTTTATGATGATTTCAATTATATAAGTTTCATCAAGTTTAGCCCTACCCATCAAAAGTTACGTGCCTGAGAAAATTTGCCTGATTTTAGAAAAAGGAGGAAACACTCCCTAAAAGTCATAGAACCTTAATGAAAATCAGACCATCAAATTTAGCGTATCAGAAAACCCTACTGTAAAGGTTTCAAGCTCCTATCTGCAAAATTTGGAATTTTGTATTTTTTTGCCATAAGACAGATCACGGATGCGTGTTTGTTGGTTTTTTTTTCCTGGCGGTGATCGTATCGTCCCAGTGGTAGTAGAATATCGCGGGAGGGCTCATTCGAAAGGAAATTAAAAGTTCTAGTGCTCTGTTTAAATAATAAAAAAATGGGGGGGGGGCAACTAGGCCCCCTTCCACACTCATTTTTTCCCAAAGTCACCCGATCAAAATTTTGAGATAGCCATTTTGTTCAGCATGCTCGAAAAATATAATAACTATGTCTTTGAGGATGACTTAATCCACCACAGTCCCCGGAGGAAGGGCTGCAAGCTATGAACTTTGCCCGTTGTTTACATACAGCATTGGTTATTGGGAAGTATACAGACGTTTTCAGGGGGGTGTTTTCTGGTAGGGGGGGAGGTCGGGGGTTACGTTGGATGATCTATCCAGGGAGAAAGTTTTCATGGGGGAAGGGACAATGCATTATTTCAAAAAACCAGTTTTTCAACTGAAAATAAGAAGCAACATCAAACAACAAACATAAATTATTACGTATATGACTGGGTTTGCCCCCTAGTCAATACCTCTCTCTTTACGCTGAAGTTTTTTTTAGTACTTTCATAAGAGGTGTTTATTCTAATTAACAGCCTTTTTGATTAAGGGGTCATTTTTAAAGAATTGGAACAAAATTCGAGCTTTAGCGTAAAGAGCGAGGTAATGACTAGGGGGCGAACCCCCTAATATACGTATAATAAATATATGAACATAGACATTCTAGCTACAAAAATTCAAAAACGTTCAGAAATTAAATTTAAAAAAAATAAGTTTTTTAACTGAAACTAAGGAGCGACATTAAAACTTAAAACGAACAGAAATTATTCCGTATATGAAAGGGGCTGTCCCCTCCTCAACACCTCGCTCTTTACGCTAAAGTTTGACTCTTTCTCACAACTCTATTTTTTTAAACAATAGAAAACTGGAAAGTCAATGTGAATATGAAAAAAAAAGAATGAAAAAAACAAAGAATTAAAAAATGAATAAAAATCAATAAAGCTGAAAAAATTTAAGAATTAAAAGCAAATACCTAACAACAATAAAAGTGAGTCATTCACCTATATCTGTGATTTGCAAAGAAATTCAAAATTGAACCGCCATCGACGGATACTAGGGAATAACTGAGAAATAAAAGAATAAAAAAGAATAATGGAGAAAGAAAAAAAAAGAATAATGGGGTTTTATTTGTTGCTTTGTTCTTCGGCACTCGCATTGATTATATATTTTTTGTTCCGCGCTGATTATATATTTTTTTGTTCGAAATATTCGCTTTGTTGTGTTTTTTCGGTATTTTCATTTGGCCTTTAAAAACCCCATTTTTGCTCGTTTTTCTTTCTTTATGAAATACAACCCAATGGATTTACCTGATGTTATAAATATTGCCTTTGCTTGTAAATTTGTTGTATCTTATCAAAAAATCGTATTCAATCGTGTATTGTATAATAATCTTCTTTTTGTCTGTATTAATCGACAAACGCTTGTTATCTAGAATAATGTAAAACTAACTTATCAGTTTCTGAAAGTGTTCTCCCCTCCCTACTGAATTCTGGAAATGTGCCTTGAAACTATGTGTTTCAAATGATCACTGTTTTTATTTCAAAAGAAAATTGAACAAATTCTTTGGTATATGCATGCAATTTTGCAGTGATAAGGCTCTTTTGGACCTATTCAAGATAATTAATGTAAAAAGGACTTGTATTTTTTGTCAATCAAATGTCTGTCATTCTAATCCCTCCCACCTGGCTGCCAGTAAATTTTAATATCCGCCTATCCTTTTAGAATAGTTTTTGATGCACTCATCCTAGTGTTCATTAAATAGAAAAAAATCTTTTACGTATAAAGTAAAGAGCGCATTAAAACTTAAAACGAACATGAATTATCCTACACATGAGGGATGCTGCTGTCTCCTCAACCTCACACTCTTTAAGCTAAAGTGTCAACATATTATTCATACTGGTTATCAAACAGTTCGGGATAGCGAACTATAAGTAAGGAGCGACCCGGCTCAATAGTAACCGAAACTCAAGAAAACGAAATTTTGATACCAATAGATACATCAACAGAATTGTATTTTTATGCTGATCTTAAATATATAAGTTTCATTAAGTTTAGTCCTACCCATCAAAAGTTACTAGCCTGAGAAAAATTTGCCTTATTCCTGAAAAAAGGAGGAAACTTCCCTAAAAGTTATGGAACCTTAATGAAAATCACACCATCAGATTCAGCGTATCAGAGAACCCTACTGTAGAGGTTCCAAGCTCCTATCTGCAAAAATTTAGAATTTTGTATTTTTTGCCAGAAGAAAGATCACGGGTGCGTGTTTATTTATTTGTTTTTTTTTCTCAGGGGTGACCGTATCGACCCAGTGGTTCTAGAATATCGTGAGATGGCTCACTTGAATGGAAACTAAAAGTTCTAGTCCCCTTTTTAAGTAACCAAAAAGATTGGAGGGCAACCTGGATCCCTCCCCGTCTCTTTTTTCCCCGAAGTAGCCCGATCAAAATTTTGAGATAGCCATTTTGTTCAGCGTGGTTGAAAACATACAATAACTATGTCTTTGAGGATGACTTACTTCCCCGTAGTTCCCGGGGGAAGGGCTGCAAGTTATGAACTTTGGCCAGTGTTTACATATAGTATTGGTTATTGGGAAATATACAGACGTTTTCAGGGGGGATTTTTCTGGTAGTGAGGGGGTTCGGGGGTTACTTGGGAGGATCTTTCCATGGGGGAAGGAACATTATTATGAAGGAAGCGCGTTCCCAGCCTTATTGAAAAAGGTTAAATTAACAAGTTTTTTCAGCTGAAAGTAAGGAGCAACATCAAAACTTAAAGCGAGTAGAAATTATTACGTAAATGAGGGGGTTCACCCCCTAGTCAATACCTCGCTCTTTACACTAAAATTATTGTAGTACTTTCAAAAGAGCTATTTATTCTAATTAAACGGTCTTTGGAATTAAGGGGTCATTCTTAGAGAATTGGAACAAAATTTAAACTTTAGCGTAAAAAGCGAGGTATTGAGTAGGGGGTGAACCCCCTAAAATACTTAATAAAAATATACGAATATTGAAGTTCGTTACGTAAGTTAATACGTAAGTTACGTATATTTGTTACAAATAAAAACGTTCGTAAATAAATTTAAAAATTCTAGTACCCTTTTTAAGTAATTAAAAAAATTGGAGGGCAACTAGGCCTCCTCCTCCGCCCCCTTTTCTCAAAATCGTCCGATCAAAATTTCTAAAAAGAAATTTAGCCAAAAAAAAATGTAAAATTAATATGCAAATTTCGTTTTAATTATTCATGTAGGCCTACAGTGAACCAAAATCAAAACCTGCATTAAATAAAAACGTTCAGAAATAAAATAAAAAAAACAAGTTTTTTTTACTGAGAGTAAGGAGCGACATTAAAACTTAAAAAAAACAGAAATTATTCGGTATATGAAAAGGTCTGTCCCCTCCTAAACGCCTCGCTCTTTACACTAAAGCTTGACTCTCTCACAACTCTATTTTTTAAAACAATAAAAAACTTTAGCGTAAAGAGCGAGGCTTTGAGGAGGGGACAACCCCTTTCATACACAGAATAATTTCTGTTCCTTTTAAGTTTTAATGTCGCTCCTTACTATCAGTTAAAAAAAACTTGTTTTTTTTTTATTTAATACTATCTATAAAACATAAATAAGCCTATTATTTAGTTAATTGTGTTACAACGCAATACTAGTGCTTTTGAGAGGGGAATGGGGGGGGGGGGGGTCACGATCAGCGGTCAGTGCTTCGGTTCAGTAGCGGTGAGAGATTGAAATTCAAAAAAAAAACGCGGGTACTTACGTCTTATAGCCACCACACCCAAGAAGCAGGGGCGTAGCTCCAGCATTTTTATTGAGGGGGCAAAAAAGTTCCACATCCAGAAAGTCAAGGGGCATGGGCTATATAATAGCTTTTTTCAATTTATTGGGGGGCAATTGCCCCCCCCCCCCTGCCACCCCAAACGATGCCAATGCCAAGAAGTGAAGTTGGGTTAATTCTAATAAAACAATTCTTACTTCGTAACATGCAAGATAATTATAGCTAACAGATTTTGCATGCAGAACCGCTTCACTTTACCCCCCCCCCCCCTAATGTGCAAATACATAGCCAAAATTATATATTTCCAATGCATTTTCCCACCCATAATTTTTTTTTTCAGTTTTTGTTTGGTTACATTTGATTTATTTTACAGGTACACGGGTTGAAACAAGAGAGACGCATTACGAGAATAGCTTGAAAATTTATAATTTGGGCTATATATTTGCACATTAGGGGTTGGGGGTAAAGTAGAGCGGGTCTGTGTGCAAAATGTGCTAGCTACACTTTTTCTGTATATTATGAAGAACTGTTTCATTAAGATGAACCTAACTTCACTTCTTGGGTGTGGTAGCTATAAGACATAAGTACCAAATTCCGACGTGAAAATCGTGAAACGAAAAAGAAAAATACCTCTGAAGTTGGAATATTTCCATTGATTTTCCAGGAAAAATAGAAATTATTTTTTTACTTGCCTAAAATTGCATGAACAAAAAGACAAATGTAACTGTCTTAACTTCGAAAGTAAACTAATTTGGCATCATTTAGCGTCAGATGCATGTACTACATAAAATAATCCCTTGAATCCCTGACGCTGAAGATTTTAGACCTCTTCAAGATTTCTTGGAAATAATCCAGAAGAAGTTAATCTGGATATCCATATTTCCTATTACTTGAATAGTCAAACTATGAACATTCAATCTAGTTTCATTAGTCTGATACACAGTACGTTTTAATCATACTTTATCCCAACCATATAAAAATTGCTTTTGAGCGTACTAAAAATTGATTACTCTTGATTAGCCATTTCAAAATATTGCTTCCAAAAACTAAACAAACAGCTTCAAAAACTCAAATGTTCGTTTCAAAAGTTGTATCTCCTATCAATTTCCTATACTTTTGAATTAATTAAATCAAAAGGACAATCTTTGACACAAAGTTTCCTTTTAAAACAGTAACATTAAATTGAAAGTAACGAATGTTACTTCCTTTCCAGTAACCTTGATTGGTATTGTCGTTTTCTTCTGTTTTTGGCTGGTATTTCGACAGCTAAAAAACATTAAGTTTGAAAAACGTAGTTTTCATTAAAGAACAAATAACACTTCAGATTTTAGAAAATTTAAGGGCTTTTAACTTTTACTTGATTAAACCTAACTTGATTAACTTGATAAATTTTACTTGATTCAATACTTATATTTCTGTTCTGTTTAGGTTCTATGAAGCTTTATGATTGAGAGCTGGGGAAGGGTGAGGTGGAGGGGGGAATCTTCTTCATTATGAGATAATTTCTGTTCATTTTGCCATTTAATTCCTTTCTTTACTCTAATTTGTAAAAACCTCCTGAAAATAAAACAGCAACTAAAACACATGGATCCATACTCGGACTCTAACGAGATCGGAAGAGTCCGAG